>JANRGW010003553.1:48045-66270 GCA_024733675.1 Psilopsiagon aymara
CCCCCCCCAACAAATATTGTCTTGTTGCTGTTGTAGCAAAACTGCCTTTTTTTCCTTTATTTTCCTTCTTTCTTATTTTTGTTCCTCTTTCTCCTCCCACAGCAGAACAGATCTCTTTTCAAAATCATAAGGGCTTTCCCTTCTGGGTACCCTTTGGTTTCTTTCTATCTTGTTGTCATGGGTAGGTGGCTTAGAACAGACTTCTTAAAAATAGCTTCTCTGGTAGGCAGCCTGCAGCTAATTTTGAGACTTTGTGGAGCTTCTCTCCTGGCTTGTACAATGATTTACTCACTACGAACCCCTTGCAGCTTCCCTCCTTTGAACCTCTGCGCATCTTGCATGATGGCAGCTTTTAGGATCCAGTAGGCATGGCTAATGGCAAGCACTCAAGAAAGCAGAGTTGTTAGTTTGTTGGTTTGGGTTTGGTTTTTTTTTTACTAAGAGCAGAGCATAAGCATGAAGACCCTTACCAGAAGGTTTCACGTTTGTATTTGGGTAGATACAAATCTAATTTGGATTCCTTTCCAAGATAGACTTCTATCCCACAAGCTTCTAAGACAGGAATTTGTCTATGCCCCATTTTAAAACAATGCACTAAGTTGGACTGCTCGGTGTTGTGTGTTTTGAGCCCCACAGTGTCTTACCACATGGCAAAGGAAATTTGCTTTCTCTGTTGGTATCCTTGCTGTGGAGTATCCTATTTTGTTGATCTTTAGGTAGATGGATTTGAAGTTTCACAGTCTTCTATTTCCTTGCTCTCTGCTAGTTGATGCTGTGGTGTCATGGCTGTGCAATAGGACCTGGAACAGGATTCCTACACAACACATCCAGTAAGTCGTCGTGTCCTAAGCAGTATGAGTTTATCTGGACAGAACAGCATATCACCTGTTCTAGTTGAGCATATATCCATGTAGTTTGACAAAATAGGAGCTTGCCTGTATGCTGTCTCATAGACTATTGTGCTGGCTGATGCTGAGACACATGCATTGTTTGGTGCTGCTGGTTGTATAGGTGATTGCTGGGCTCTGCATTCCAGAGAAAAGCACACCTGTGATACTGCTCTGTTTGTTACACTTTGACTGTCTCGTATCTATAAAAACACTCTTGACTTTACTTTGAGAAGGGAGAACTAGTGATTTGGGGAATGACAACACTTAGCCTAGTTTTTGCATAATCAGCATAAGATACTGTCTAGAGGGGTTGATATTTAGGATGTGGTGAGCTGTTTACTCTCTGAAAACTGGTCTTTTGTGGTGTCTTCTTTCGGTACTGGGTGCTTTTTAAAAAACTGATACATGTGGTTTAGTTAAGCAAAGCTGATCAGTTGTTACCTGGAAAACTTGTAGTACTTACACACAGTAAACCAAGCTTGGCATCTCTTCCTACCTGATGGCCTGGGGAAAGAGATGTGGTATCGAGGAGTAGATCTGTGTAGAGGCAGATCCATTCTCGCTTCTTGGATGTGTTTCTGAAGGTGCTGCAAGGGTCGGCACAGAGCTGTTTCTGTGCTGCAGTGCAGATTTGAGAACACTGCATTTCTAGTGATTGGATGGACTTGTTAATATAGAAGGAACTTGTTTCGCTGTAATTTAGTTGCTATTGCTTAGGATGTGTGGTAATACGAAAGACATCCAGTAATTATGATGTGACCTTGCAAGAACGGCTTGAATAACACATTGGCTGGCTTGGGGAGATGCAGACTTTAGCAGATATTTTGATTGGAGGAGAACAGAGAAAAGCCTCTACGTTTGCCTGCCATCAAAATGCAGTAATAATGAGATGTTCATCAGTTGTGTTCAAGTGCTCAGAAAACTGCAGTGATGGTCAGAGTTTGAGGAGATAGATAAATGTCATAGTGGCTTGCGGTATTCTAATGTTTGGTTGGGGCTTGGGTTGATTGTGGGCATTTCCTGTGGTGAGAAGGAACGAGTTCATACAGGTTTTGTGATCTGCAGGTCTTAGGCTGAGTGAGTGCATGTATGTGGTTGGCTGATTTTTATCAGTTCCAGTTTTGAGGGAGCAGCTTTATGCAGAGGTCTTCTGATGAGGAGTGAAGATCTTCAGATAAATACAGTCTTTTCCTGCTGGTGGACACTCGTCAGCTTAATGATAGCATTTTGAACTGAATAGAGGAAAATTAAGCCAGTGCTTCTTGTTTCCTGAGCATAGGTTATCAGCACTGTTGCACTCCATAGCTAGCTATGATTACCAGGTGTTGGGATTAAGTTTTCCTCTTCAGCATATATCTAGTGTTCCCAAGGAACTGAAAGTGCCAAAGCTGACTTCTAGAAATCACTGATGCCTTACCAGTAGATAAGCTTTTCTGCATTGTTTCTGACTTCCATGATTTCTTCTCTGCACCCATCTTTGAAGTTAGCTGATCTGGGTTAAAGATTTGGAGTCTGTGTTTTTGTGATTTCCCACTGCTTTAGCTGTAGGTGAACAGATAAAGCGTTGCCTGTAAGAGATAGCTGGCACTTTTCTGTATGTATGTATCTGGATCACAGAGGAAACAAATCTGTTTATTTGCATGTTTTTGTCTTTATGTCACTCTGAGCCAGCATTACTGGTGCAGATTCTACCTGGCAGGTTTAGGAAAATAGGAAGGCCCTTTGGAAAGCAGATTGGTTTAAGATACAGAATACTGTTTTCTACCAGTGCTAATGGGTCTGAGGTTTTATAAGCGTTATATTACTTGTTTTGCCATCTGATCTCCCTTCATGGCTCTTTCATTTGGTGTAACAGCTCTTGAACTTCTGCTTCATCAGTGATACTGTAAAAGAGAAAAGAATAAGCTGCCAGTTCTGTGTGGTGGTGATGTTGTGTGCAGCATTTGAGGGTGTGGAAGTTCTGGGTTTTTTTTGGAAGCTCTACCACCTTCCGCTGTTCTGTGAAATCTTTCAACCAGTCTTAAAGCTGGTGAACATCCTTATTCTCAGCTTTCCTGCATCTGGCCATGTCACTGTAGAAGTGAAAATGTCGTTCTGGATTTTGGTCTGTTTCATGAGCATTGACCTTGATAAAGGTGGGAGGAGGAAGGGAATACTTCATTATGAAAGAAAATGTTTGAGCTCCTCCGTAATAAAGTAAACATACCTTGCACTTAGGCAGGAAAAGTGCTGGTGGATAACAATGGTAGAATTATAGTTCAATTGATTGACTGTAATAATCAGCATTAATGTTGGCAGTGTGTCTTTTCCATTTAGAAGTGAGCGCAAGGATTACATGGCTCAGCAAACAGCAGAGGAGAAGAACCAACCTGGAGAGGTGGAACCAGTTCTGGGCTGGTGGCAGGGCTGGGTCTTGTCCTTCTTACATGAGTTGTTGTGAGATGTGAGGGAGGTGTGTGGGCAGGAAGGATTTGTGCACTGAGGACACAAAGAGCTAATGTGTGCCTCTCAACAGCAAAACTTTTGGATGATCCCTGACCTTTCAGATTGCACATGGATGATTTCTCTGCTGAAATGATCCTAGTGAGCATGTTGGGAGATGAATGCTCATTAATAAGCCTATACATAAATATATAAGACCAAACATACACATGCATGAAGGATGTTTACATTTCCTTTGTCTACATGTAAATATGTTATATGTAAGTAGATATTTTGGTTTTGTTTTGGGTAGGAAACTGGAGCTCATGTTCCTTTTCAAGGAGGCACAATCACAGAATTTAAAATGTTTTTTATTGCTTCTAAAGTAGATAAATACCTTCTATTTCTGATCTTATTTTTTTTTTTAAACAGATATTTACGATAACTGTGCTGCTGCCATTGTTCTCTGTCACACAACTCATGCTGCTGAGGCTTTGATTAACTGTCTCCTCTCATTTGATTGCCAAGGCAACTGAAGTGAACACTAGATATATATCCCAGCACCCAAATATTGTAACTTCTAAGCTTCGTGGTGTGCCTGTGAGCTTTTACTTTAGAGCAGTGTCTGTAAGGCCATTTCGGAGTCCAACATAGAGTAAGTGCTCTAAGGACTTAACTGGTTTTAATGTTCTATTTGTTTCTCGTTGTCTTTTGCATATTCTGTTTTTATGTTTCTGTGTTGCTGGTTTTTTTCTTTCTCTGATTTTTTTCTTTTTTGATTTTCCCTTTCTAGAGTTTAGCTGCTTAGAGCTTTTGATGTGTGAATGTTGAACAACTTTACATCATCTGACTACAGTAGGACTTAATGACTCTCTTACATGTTCCTACTTGTAGCTCCATGGATTTGGCAATAATTCATTGACTTTTTGACACTGGTAACTAGAAGCTGCTGTAAGATGTGTGTCAGTAGTACTTGGACCTGGCTTGAAAAAAATAAGAAGTCCTTCCCTGGAGGAGATGCAGAGTATGAGAGAGAACTTTGAGCACATCAGCAATGTAGAAGTCCAGCAGAGTGTTGTGTGTAAAAGACACTGAGACTGGCAGAGTAGGCAGGGGTGTGCTGAATGCAGCGACAAACAATTTCAGGGTGGATCATGGGTTCTCGGAGAGCAGAAATGGCTGTGAGCTGAATGTCAGTGAAGATAAACCACTTCTCTCTCTGCTTCTTTCTTTCTGTGAAGCAGTGGGATCTCATGCTTCTGTTATTTGCTTGGAAGCCCTCAGAAGATGAGGGAGAGATGGAGACCCTAAGTGGTAAGAAGGTTCTGTTTCAGAGTCTCTCACTACAGTTGGATTTAACTTTAATGATTGACAGTTATTTTTTACTTTTGGTTGAGTAACAAACGCTTGTAGGTCACCATTTTGTTCCTGAGCAGCACAGACAGTCACAAATGTGGGTTTTATTATTTTTGTTTTCCTCTCCTAAAGGTAGAGAGATTTGCCTGCAAGGCAAAAGGTGAGAAAGCTTGCCAGGGTCATTTGTAAAAATGTGTGTGTTTATAATCCAGTTTTTATATGAACTCCAGTTGTGGCGTTCCTCAGGCCTTGTCACTTCTTTCACATGAGTGCTCATGTCCAAAGACCAAAGAAGGTGGAGTGAGAGTAGCACTACCATTACCGTATTTACCTCCCAGGTGAGAACGGGATTTTGTTTTGATCCTGTTGGTTGTAGGTGCTTAAAAAGGGACTCTCTTCTCCTGTAGCTCACTTAGAAGAGTTAGGAACTTGCATTAATATTTTGCAGTCATTTAATTTTTCCTCCCTCCATTGAGTTTGCTGCTCCCCACCCTTAGCTGCTCTTGCATTGGTCTGCCTTGATTTTTTGTGCCTCGGATTGTGACTTGTTCTGCACAGGACTGAACGAGATCTTCTGGATCATCAACGCACACAGGTAATTGTGTCCCATAATCCTGTTTATAAGCATTTTGGCTTCTATTTTAAAACATGTTCTGGTACTCCTTTTCATTAAGAATGCAAAGTGTTAAAAGCTTAGTTTTCTGAAATGTTTGCAACTCTTACTCAAATTTCCTGTCTAAATCTGGGCTAGTTTTCTTTTATAGCTTTCTATAGCTTCTTTTTATAGCTTTCCTCTTTGCTATTTTGGGCGTCGAGCTTACCATGTTTTTGTACTCTTATCTGTTGCATATGAAGCTCAAGGAGGAACATTTAACTTGGCCTGCTCTGGTCTTAAAGAGCGTGATGAGTGGTAATACAGCCTTTTTTCAAATCAACTTTGGCATCTGTCCTTGTTGTAAGTATACCGAATGGAATGCTGTCACTAAGCATATGTGAGAGGCAGTTATATGTACAGCTGTGGACTTCAGGTGTGTTTTATTCAAAATAAAGCTGTTTTTCTGTAAGTTGGGGCAGTCTAATTTTCTTAAAACCAGGGACCCTTGTGCATCATGCGGTTTGACTTAAGTGTACTCTCAGCTTCTAGGAGTCCTTGCAACAGCTCGCCTAAGGCTGAACAATTCCTTTGAGACTTATTTCCAGGAGGCTGTTTCTCTCTATTGAGGTCTCTGTACAGAAGTAACTGTCGGTTGTTGGTTCTGTCTGCATTTAACTGCTTTCTGCTGATTTTTATGTTTCAGTTGTTTAAAGTCTTCGTCTCTGGAACTTTCTTGGCAGTGATAGTCCATATGGTGTGGGATAAGTTTTTCTGCGTGTCTTGCCTTTGTTTTGTTTACATAGTTTTCTTCTGTAGCAAATGTTTCTCATGTTACTCGTAAATATGCCTTTTCTCCGTGAGCTTTGTATGCTGCATAAGAGTCAGTTGTTTTAGTTCCCAACTGCGGATGTCCTGCTGGTTCAGCCACTACTGCTTTATCTCTTAGTTGCTGTCACGGGTGGGAGCTCTCATGTCATTGTGTCATGGTCTTGAGGTGAGAGTCCAGTTAGCTCATGATCTTTCAACACAGAGCTGTCATTTTATACTGATGGTATTAATGGAACATCATGCAGTCAGTGAGGTAGGTCTTCCAGATTTCTTTCTTTAAGGTTCCATCTAAAAACAGTTTGGAAAAATCTGGTTGATAGCCATCTATTCAGAGAGAGTCACAAGATCAAAGACTGTTTTGCTGTGTGCTTAATTACAGTACCATATGGTCAAATAAAGTTACTTTTTCAGTGCGGTGGATTGTTGGAACCCAGTGTGACTGACCTTTGCTTTCAGACTATAGAAATCAGTTGAAAGAATGTATTAATAAGGAGAGAACAGTATTAATTTTCATGTGTATATACTATACTAAAAGGGTTTCTGGAAAACTTCCAAACAAAAATGGAGTATCTTGAGGTTTTCACAAAAGTCGGCGTTACTCTCCTCATTTCTCCTACCACAAGCTAGATTTGAATGGGATAGCAAATATATGGCATAAGGGTGAAGGGTCAGTGAAGGCCTAGAGCTCCTGCTGCTTCAGGCTTTGCTGAAGAAGACCAGCTCATATGTGATAAAGATGCACCTCCAGATATGAGCTATATCTTTGAAACTGTACTCTGGCTTATCCTTTAGTGGCGCGTGTAAGACTAAGCAGTGGGGAGCAGGCAGGAGTTGGCATGGGAGGATGAAATATTCATGTGTGTCATCCTGGACTTTCCTCCCTTACCAGGTCAAGCCCAGAACTCATTTTCATCTCTGTCCCAGACCCATGATTTTGAGGTGGGACTGGCTTTCTGAGAAGGGAACGATTTCTGCTTAACATGGTTGTAAACATTTTGCTGTTGATGTTTTCTCAATGCTCACCTGTTGTGCTCACTGATTTCTTTTAAAGTCTTCTACTCCAGCTTTTAGGACCTGCCATTGCTACAGTTAGCTGCCCTGGGCTGTAGAGGGGAAGGGATTATGACCTGTCTAAAATACTGAAAGTAGCGACTCTTAACCTGGGATGGAAAAGATAATCTTTAACAGGTTTGTAATAACTATATTAGAAAAGTGTGTGGTGGGAGGAGTAAACTGCTTTTCTTTAAAAACATAGCACCATAAAACATTAGAAGATGGCTGATGTGTGTTAAAGCATCTGGTTTGCACTGATGTAGCTGATGCTGTGCAAATCCCGATAGTGTAAATGTGCTAGACTAGGACATGTGTGTCTTGGTGAGCTATCAAGGTGCCTGCCTGCATCAGTATGGAAAGTAAAATCTTCCCTGTTGCCAAAAGCAAGCCTTTGTAATGTCTGTGAGTATATATCTTAGGTTTGAGCCTAGCATCCTTGAGATGGTTAAGAAGGAAGGGCGAATGTAATATTATCCCAGAGAAAATACTCTCCCTTGAATAGATGAATTCTGAGTTCTTGCTTTGTGCTGAAGATAAACTGCATCTGTTCCCAGCTTCCTGTTGACTCTTGGTTAAGTAGCGGTAAATTAGCCTGATGCAATGTAAATATTATCAAACAATGTATTTTAATGCCCTTATTGTGGAATGCTGCAATAAGATCTGTTTTAAGGGAGCTTTGAAGTATCCTCTGTTTGTTTTATGCAAAAGTAATGTGGCCCTGAGTGAATGCATACCCAAGTAAGGTTTTTAAATCCCAGAATTGAGAAACTGTGCAAAGAACAAACTTTTACACTCTGGGAATAATGTATATTCATCTCCCCTCCCCTCCTGTAGGTGTTTCTTTCATGCAACAGTTTCAGCTAAAAGAGAAAAGAGAGCTTGCAAGATGTCAATGGCTACATGATATTAGAAGCTTTACAGTCCCCCCCCGTACTATATGTATTTCCTATAATTGGCAAGTTCAGTGACTAAGAAATAAGACGGAATATTTCACTGTTGTTTTTGCTAGCAACACAAGGTGTATGTCATTCAGATACAGCTCATGTGTTGCACTTTTAAACCGCTGGAATTTTGCATGCAATCTGAAAGGCTTTATGTTTTTGTCTGTTTTGCTCTTAAACAAAGCGGGAAGGAAGGAGATGATGGAGGTGATTCTTTATCCAATTTCCATTTCCTTCTGTCTTTAGGTTTGTAATAACGTTGCTGTAACATCATTTGCAAATGATGTTAATCAGGAGATTTTAGTATCAGCTTTGTCAACGTTTACATTCACTTTACACATTGAATTTGCATTTGAAAAGGCCTGTTATAATCAACATTTAAGGGATAACATAGTCAAATTTACATTTGATTGAGTAGAAATGTTAAGTGATTTTAGCTGAGCTGTTGCTAGGAAACAAGCCAATGTTTTTGTATTATATTTTTTTTTCTTAATCCATACTGTCTTTCTATGTAATTGGTAATTCATCTGGTGATACAAGAACACCAACACTCCAACAGTAGAACTAATGTCTTTACTACATTCTAGATGCAAGGTTTTCTTACTCATCAGAACTTAAGGTGAAGTTCTGGAGAAATATGCTTGAAAATGGTCTAAATGTCACCTGTGACTACTTTGTGTGTGTGTGTGTGATCATGGGTAGAATCAGTGTTTGACTTGTTTGAAAAAAACACAAATTCTGGATGTTTCTATGAATAGCTGTCATCTTGCAAGTACACTTAACTCATTTCCCTTTTTCATGGTTGATGTTAGTCACCATTCAAAGAACATCACACAGCTGCCCAAGGATTGAGCTGAGTTTTCTGTATGACTCCTCAGGATTTGTGTAGTACAGTTCTTGTCCTCATCTTGTTGTTAATTTTGGTATTTGTGTATTTTCGTTAAAAGTGGGCAAAACGAAGTATAGCTGCAAAAGGAAATCTACTGATTTTGGGTATGATCTGGCTGTTGGTTGTATATCCCTTGGAAGTTGCAGGAGGACTGGCATTTTGCAGCAGTGTTTATCTGGCAAAAATGCTAATCAAAGGGAAGAATAGTTCCTATTCATATCAGTCCCAGAGCATTTCAAGTGCATTATCTGTGTGGCGCATATAAATTTGGTGATACCCTGAAACTTGTTACAAGGCAGCTGAAGGATTGTGGCTCCTTACAAGGCCTAATAGAGGCACTCTTGCCTCCACATCCCACTGAACCAGATGGAATACTATTTTCTAGTAGATGTGCTATGCTGCTTCCTCCATGAACCCCAAGTCAGAGGCTAGTGGTATGGCAAAACCAGCAGCTGTTAGGAACACATTGGGGGTTCACAAGCATCCTTGGGCGCACAGATTTCTGCAGAACTGGGAAGAGGGCTGCACTGATGATACCCTTTTTACTGCCTTCCAAAAGCAGTGGTAATTCTCATCTTTCCACCTTCATGATCAAGTGGAGTGGGCAGACGGGCTTCTACCTTGCATGCAGAACTAAAAGGATTTCAATCTGTGTGATGTGTAAACCTTGTGGCATTCTGGCCAGGGCTGGGAGTTCTTACTGGCTTTAATCATACTGACAGTAGTTTTGGGGCTACTATTATTGTAACGCTGCATAAACAGTCCAGGCATTCCAGATCCATGCTGCAGGAAAGACCACGGTTTCCTTATATTTTTATGTTCTCCCAGTGGTATGGGCTGCATTCCTCAGATTCTGAGTAATCCGTGCATGTGTAAAATATGCATTATAAAATCTGATCAGGCAGGGCCTACCACTGCAGTGGAGCAGATGTGGGTTTCCTTCAGTTTGTAGCACCTGTTGAATTCCTTACTGGAAAATACTAATTAAAATAGCTTTTTCTCAATACTCATTTTATTTATCTTGATAAAAAAGAGAAAAAAATGGCCTTTGTGGTGCAGTGCGATTGGAAAGAAAGCTCAGGCAGCTCATTCTCACCTGCATACTCCTGATTTTCATGTATTGGAAGCTGTGAACATGTGGTTTTTCTGTGCCTTTTGGAGCCTCTGACTCTAGGAAGAAAGGCATACAAGCTGTGTAGATTGAGCCTCACTGTGAAGCAACTGAGAGCTGCATTTATGGGGGGAACATAGATTAACTTGGTGGAAGAAGGTGCCTAAAGAACAAAGGAGGAGCCTATCTGGGTGTCAGCATAACAGAAAGAACATGAATAGGAAGAACAGAGCACCATGATTACTTGTAGTGAATGAAGATGCGCAAAGCACGTTCCTACCTGGTCAATTTTGTATGCTAAACTTTTATTCTGAGTGCTGGAGTGAATTTTTTGTCATACTTGAATTTGTCTGTTGCCCGCCCCTTTTCTGGGAAGGGGAGGGTAACCTAAAGATGGATGCACAAATGCAACTCATGTTTCACTCCTTTTCTTTCAAAAGATTTCTTGCCCTAGCAGAGTCTCTTTAAGTAGGTAGTCTTACCTTTCACTGCTCAGTTTTCAGTATTAGTAATAAAGTATCTTTGTTCTTTCTTTTTTCTTACTTTTTTTTGGTTGATCTCAGTACCACCTCTGGATCTCTCTGTAGTTCTTTTCCTCGGTATACAGCAGTAGTGCTTATCTACTCTTTTGTTCACTGTGTTTTGCCTTCATCTTAAGGAAGGAAGCCCAGGACATGATAAGTTGTCTTAGTTGTGCTGATCCTTCAGTTGTTACCTAGGTGCGTATTATTACATGCTTGTGGAGCCATTCATTTTATTACTTGCTGCTTTGTTTTAGCTTCAGAGACTTCTCCTTGCTATTCCTCTGTCTTACACATTAGCTTCCATTGCTATAGTTACTACTTGGATTGCTTAGTGTCCAGTGCTGGTGATGGATTTACTTTCTCCCTGTGCTTACTGTATGGTTGTTTCCATTATGTTATATTCCCAGGTGTTTGTATGTACCTCCTTCATGAGAGTTCTGAGAACTCTCATGATGGTACCATTGTCAGCCTCTGGCAGGTAGAAGTTTGCATGATTTTATTAAGGCTAATTTATTTGCTGGTGTCTTTCTGCAGAATGAGTAAAAACACAGAAACAGTGGGCAGCCAAAGGGGACTCCTGATACACCTGAAAAAACTAGCTAGGTTCTTGAGCATTTACTGCAGTGATCAGGTTTTTGAGAGTCATGACCTCCTGCATTTATTATAACAGCACTTTGAATGTGGGAGAAGCAGTTTTACCTTTTTATGAGTGTGCAATTTTTGTATCTATCTCATCAGTGTATTCTTTTGTGTTAAGTCTCTTTGCAGGAGGTAAACATGGCTGCGTAACCTTACAAGCAGATATTCATCCTTCTTGGTGATAGATTAACTGTTAATAGCAATTTAAATATATTATGGAACTGTGTACAGCTTGAGATACCCAGTTGGTTTCACTTGAAAGTCTGAGACATAGGTAGGTGCTGAGAATAGGCTCAAAAAAGGAGGGAGAAGAGGAGGGGACAGAAAAAGGGCGCTTTTTTCCTGTCCTCTTTTCACAACATAACAAAATACTGTTCATCAGTTGTTTGCTGTATTCAAACATTGATGGGTATTTGGGTTTGGCTCACTAAGTTACTATTTAAAAGTCAGCTTTTCCAGCTTCATTCAAAAGTGTCTTTCACCACCTTGAAGTATAGATGCTTGTGTGTCTTCTGATATATCGTTAAGTCAGCATCATTTTATTTGTTTCTTTGTAGGAGCTCTAATTATAGTCTGAACTGTTATTAGGGGAATGGCTGAGCTGGTTGCTGAACTTGATCTTGCTAAATCATTACTTATGTCATGCTCTTGCTGTGTTGCCAAGAGAGTGATTTTTGGCACCCTGGTATGAAAATGATTAACAGTATTTTTATATCCAGTTTCTGAATGAGGCTGTCTGAAGGCATACTGTAGAGGTGAAACACTCCATAGTGTGTGTGGAAGGAGGCAGAACTGTATTTTCATACCCATGTAGCAGAAAAGGCAGCCTTTTCAATTACCTGCTGTCTTGGGAGCTCTGGCCACTCTCATACGAGGACTGCTGCCTCTTCTGTCAGTGGAGAGGGACAGTTCCCTCTCCCTTCTGCCTTGCTGAGGTGCTTGAGTTGCACAGTTGGTCCTGACATGTGGAAGGATGGAAGAAATGTGATGTGTGAGAGGGAACGACAAACAGTAGCTCGCTCACACAACCTATATCCCTGTAGATGCAATAGGTACTGTCCAGAGTTTGAGGGAGGGCTTTGTGTTCTGTGAATCCATGGCTGGAGACCCTGACATGGTGTCCAGTTAATGATAATGATCACTTGAAGGAGTGGAAGGTTTGTTGGCACCATGGCAAAGGCATGCCATGGTGCAGCCTTGTCCAGCAGCTTGTCTCAGGCATATGCCTATGGATTCTGGACTTCTGTGCTTCAATGCATGTCACTGTGCTACGAGACAAAAGCACCTCTTGCCTTAAAATATATCCCTCCATTCTTCTGGGGCTGCCTTTTGCTGCTGATTCTGAATGCAAAAGCAGAATCCCAGACCCAAGGGACTTTGTTGCTACTTTGATTCTGATGTTTCTGCACTCATCTGGGTTGTCATTATGAGAGTCCGCTACCCCTAGAACATCAGAGCCCTGCATTTCAACCTTTTCCAACACCATATACACAGTTTTTGTTGCAGGATGTGGATGTTCTGTTTGATTTTGGGCATTGTTTTGTCGGTTGGAGGAGTTTGGGGCGTTTGTTGTTTTGTGGGGTTTTCAATTGCTCTTTTTTCTCTTAAGCTAGTATTGCCTGTAGAAACCTTTTGGGTTTGGCACCATTTATTCCAAGATGTAAAAAAATCCAAACCAGATCCCCTTAAGCCTGGGGAGGTGAAGTCTGCCTTCCTGCTGGGTACCTGCCCTCTCTATCAGTGAGATGTTTCAGGCAGAAACTTCTATCTCTTGTCTTTTAAATACAACACCAACTCGTCTTTGTGGCTCACATTATTTAGTCTGTACTAATCCGCAAGTGCATTCTCACCCTGTGCTGAAGCTGCCACTTGACATTTCGTAGGCAGCATCCGGACTTCTTTTGGGAGGTGGGGAAGGGTATGGAGGTGAAGCTTTTTTACAGCAGAGCATGTTTAAAACAAATGGTTTTATAGGGAAGAAGCTAGCCTTGCAACGTCTGCTCCTGACATTAGTGCTTTGACACCCTGACTTAGAAGGGCACTGAACTAAAATGTGACAGCAAACCGATGTTCTTGTGGACAAGATCTCCATGTTCAGTTTGCTCTAGAGAGCAGTTTGAAGTCGTACAATCATAGAATGAGTTGGGTTGGAAGGGGCCTTAAAGACCATCCAGTTCCAACTCCCTGCCATGAACAGGGGCACCTTCCACTAGACTGGGTTGCTCCAAGCCCTGTCCAGCCTGGCCTTGAACACTGCCAGGAACAGTGGGGCAGAGACAGCTTCTCTGGGCAACCTGTGCCGGTGTAATCACCATCCTCACAGGAAACAATTCCTTATATCCAATCTCAGTCTTCCTGTGTCAGTTTAAAGCCATTCCCCCTTGTCCTATCAGATGCTTCGTAAAAAGCCCCTTTCCAGGTTTCCTGTAGGTCTCCTTTAGGCACTGGAAGCTGCTCTTAAATTGTCCCTGGAGCCTCCTCTGCGCCAGGCCGACACGATCCGTCTCCTCCCTTCAAGACCTTGCCCCCCATGCCTTATGTGCGTTGCTGTGCCCAACTGCCCCTTCCTTTTCAGAGGTAACGTTGGATGGTCACTGATCGGGAGTGATTGGTTCCCCTCTCCGGTGTTGGACTGGACCCGTTATAACTCTTCAACCGAACACAGGCTGGAGGCCCCCATGGGGCTCCGCAGCCGTTCCCCGCTGCGCAGGGCGGTTCCCCTTTGCCCCGCGGCCCGCACGTTACTTCCCGAGGCCGCCGGTGCTGCGGGGGGCGGCGGGAGCCCCCTCGTGGTGAACGGTGGCAGCGCCGCCTGGCGCCGGAGCCCGGGCGAGGCTGCCCCTCCGGTCCCAGCGCTGGCGCTCCCCCCCTCCTGCCCGGGTGTGTGTGTTTGGTAAGCCAGCATTTACCTGTTGTTGCCAGTAATGCGGGTTTGCTCTCTTGGCTTTGCCACGTTCATGACACGCTGGAGATTTATTCCGTTTGCTCTCCATACTGATACTTTTACAAAGCGGGAGCGTGTAATTTCTTTGCCTCGGAATGCTTGTTATATTTTGTCTTTGTGTGATTTATTGCAGTGTCTGTGCTAGGTATGAATATTAAAACAGTTTATCATAAATCGAGTATTGTGAAGCCAACATCTGGTTTAGATAATGTGGGGTTTTTTTGAGGCTAAACCTCCACTGTACAGTTCATAAACTACACAGGAGTTTTAAATCCCTTTTTTTAAACTTGGGTCTTTCATTCTGTTGTTGAGTGAACCGACACTTGCAATATTTATTAGAGTATTCGTATGCACTGTTGTGGCTTTAATGTATATTTTTGGAGCTGAAATGTTAAATTCTCCAGCTAATGCATAAAGATGCACTTTATAATGAGGTTGTTGGGCCAATGCTGCTTTCTGTCTGCTGTGGCTGTGATGCTGTTTCATGTGAAGGGTTTTTCTCTGCGATACTGGGTCAGAAGATGGTAGGTTTTATGTAGCTATGGCGTTACCACAAAACCCACCACCATCCTTATCCCTCACTTCTTTAGTTATACTGGAGAAAGACATCATCTCGTTTTCCATTTGTATGTTGTGAATCTGTTTAATAACTTAAGAAGTAAAGTTTCAGCTTTCTTGTGTCTCCTTTACAGCAAGAAACAGGCAGTTGGATTGACAGTTCAATGCATTACAATGGGTTCTTCCCCAGGTTTGAACTCCTGTAACAGAACAAGTGTTTCTGTCATCCGCTGTAATCCTGTGCTCTCCTGAGATACCCTGAGAAACCTCAGAAATAGTATATAAAAAATGTAAACCACAAAGCACAACCCCTACTATAGCCCTGGGGCAAACCTCTGTCTTCTGAATTGCATGGCACAATGGGGATCATAGAAGAAAAGAATGTGTTGCCTTGGAGGGTTTTTCCCTTCCTTTTCCCAAGCCAGTTCTAATATTTACAGTATCTCTGCTCTCTGCAGATTTAATTGAGTCAATTAAGATTCTTGGGCTCAATTCCCCCAGGTGTAGGTTTAAAGTGTCTCGGTGTTTTTTCCCTCCTCCTTCTTTCGTACCAGCTGCTGTTTCTTATTCCTGCCTGGTTAGAGAAGAAGCAGCGAGCTGGGATTTTGGTACTGAAAAGCTACCTCAATTGCAACAAGGCGATCATCTGTACATGCAAGCATGAATAATGCCTGTCTTTATTTCTGCTTCCTTTGCTGCCCTTCACAGTGTTTCAGCTCTTTGAACTGTGTCTTGTCAGGTTTTTTCCTATGTAGGAAAGTGTCTCTGTCTTTCATTAGTCTTCTGCAGTTGCTGATTTCTTTTGTCTTGCTGCAAGAACTAGCAGTGGGCATGCTTCTATTTCAGCCTTTCCCATGTTCAGTTGTTTTTACCAACAGCATTATCAAAGAGCTAAATTGGGAAGTTCATGCTACTGTTGGTGATAGTTGGTGTTGAAGCCACAGACCTTTCTGAGGCTAGTACTTTGCAAGCCATATGTAACTTTCAGACATTTCTGTGCTCTGTTAGTCATGTGGTACTGTCACTTCCTATTTGGCTTCTGGCTTTGCTTTTTGGGCTAGCTGAAAGTACTCAGGTACACCCACAAGCTGTATTTTCTTGCACATTCAGGCATATGCCAGGCTCCTGTTGAAGTGTAGCTGTCAAAGGTTTTGCTCTAGTTACTCTGAGGATGTTTGGTGGGCACCCACGTCTCGTACATCAGATGGGATGCTGCCAATGAGCATTTTCTTGGAAGCTCAGGATAAGAAGTGTTGTGGCTGTGAGTACCAGGAATGTTTTTAGTTCATACACACAAAAAAGCACTTTCTCTTCTCCAAGATCAGTCTTCATTTGGCACAAAGAACAGCATTGTTTTTAGTATTGAGCTTTGCACGTGACTCTTGCATATGAACAGTTATTTTATGCCAGTTGTATTTAAATAGATGTTCTTAGAATTCTATAGTCTCTTGTTTGAGGAAAAAATTAATTCACATATGTTTTTTTAGAGAGTACTGCTCTAGGCATTGATGCTCATGTGGACTGCCTAAACTGGTCACTGTCAGTATGAGAAGCTCAGCTGGCAATAAATATTTTTAAAGGAATATTGGTGGGAGTCTATGTCATGGCTTTAATTCCAAGAATTGTGTCTAAGCAAATCTGGGTGGTGGCCTTAGTTTGCCCAGGAGTTCCAAACTGTAGGAAGTCTGTTCTTGGAGCATGGTTTTAGAGGCCAGGGTGTAGTGCCTTGTTTTCTCTTACTTATGTCTTCAGCTAAAGATCTGTGAACAGCTTTCTCCTCCTGAATTTCTTGCGTAGGCAAGATATACTTGGTAGGTTTGTTACTGGATTGGCACGAGGAGCAGGTGGTAACACTGTTCTACACAGGAGCAGAGGAAGACTCAGTGCCCAGAAGACCCCTGGATGTGGTCATGGTGTGTATAAAAACCCCAGGTTTGCCATGTTCTGGCTTAGAGTGGTCTTGGATACAACATTAGCTAGACCTCAAACTCTGCTGGGGATTAGATGCTGCTTTGGAACTTTCTTCTGTGTATAACTTGGTATGGAAATCAGCAAGGTTCTTGCCTCCTGCTTCTGTGCTGTTGAATACTGTCGCAGATGACAGAATGAGCTAGCAAAGGTATGCTGTGGTGGATTTCTTTTTAATGGTTTGGTTTTTCACTGTAACAGAACTGAGCTACTAGCAGTGTTCTCCCTCCACTTAATAATGGAAATTGGTAAAGCTTTACAGCATATGAAAAAACCAGACCTACCTGATTTTGAGCAAAGAACAGGCTGTGCACGCCAGGCAGCAGAATCTGTATGTTCTATTTAGAGCTTCGAGTTCTCTTAAAGGACCAAGTTCATGGGAGTGAGATGACTTCTGGGAAGGGGAAAAAGAGGTATAAGCATTGTACAGGTAGCTGGGTCTGTGTGGGAATGCACAAGCAGAAAGATGAATGTTTGCAAGGGATTTTAGCCCCAATTAAGTACTTGCTTTCTTGTGTGCAGGCATTCATGTGTCACCAGTGGCGTGGGAAGGGTCCAGAAGCATGGTGAGGTTGGGTGGGTTTTGCCTGCTTGGGGTGGGGGAGCAAGAGGTTTATGCCTGTGTGATGTGGGTTCTTGATTGTTGTGGTGATGTTTTGCATTGAGAGAAAAAACTGCATGTTGCAACTGGTAGACAAGTAATACTGTACTATGCCTGTCAGGTTTGCTTTAAAAAGGCAAAAGTATTTATTTCTTGGTTTGGAATTCCTGTTGCTGGAGAGGTCTCAGCTCTTCCAGGGCTGACTTCATGCTCCAGGGAAATGAGTTGTGGGGTAAGAATTTCCTGGGCTTGATAGCGTGCTTGAGCAGCAGGAGGTTTAGCTCCGTTTGACGTGCTTCTGTAGATAATCCTGGCTCAGAAGAACAGATAAAAGTGACTGTGTACAGCCATGATTTATGCTCGGGCTTCAAGACCAAGTACTATCCAGCTGTCTGCCCTTCTCTTGAGTGCAGCAGCTGTTCCAAGTTTGAAATTTTTGTGTTTAAAAACCCCAACAAAGCACTGCTATCAAAATTTGGTTTGCGGACCAGGGAACTTGACTGTGTTCATCTGTTCTGAGCCTCTCAGCGCGGATTACAGGACTTCCTCGCCTTAGTACTTTTCTGAAAGCATGTATCAAGAAAGATCTTCAGCTTAACATTTCTAGTATCCAGTCATCCTAATACTTGGTAGGCTCTTCCAGTGGCTTATTCTCACTATTAAAAACATGTGGTTTATTAGGAATTTGGACCCCTTTGAATTAAAAATCGAAATCTTTCTATTTCAGCCTTCCAATATCTGAAGGGGGCCTATAGGAATGCTGGGGAGGGACCCTTCATTAGGGACTGCAGCGAGAAGACAAGGAGTAATGGGTTCAAACTTAGACAGAGGAAGTTTAGACTGGATATGAGGAAGAAATTCTTCAGTGTAAGGGTGGTGAGGCACTGGAATGGGTTGCCCAGGGAAG
>JANRGW010003555.1:0-13577 GCA_024733675.1 Psilopsiagon aymara
TACTAAGCAGTAACTAAAACATTGGTGTTATCAGCGCTGTTTTCAGGCCACAAGTCAAAAACACAGTGCTGCACCAAGTACTAAGAAGGAGAAAAATGTCTGCTACTCCTGAACCCATGACACCAGGATAACATCAACTACTGAATAAGCTACGCTCAAATCCTTATTATAGCAAAAATGGAAATATATTTTACTCTTCAAGTGTAAAATCAAAATTCATGTTTGTTCTAAATGAAGTCTTATTTGTCTAAATAAAGAAGTGCTTCATATCTTTTTCTATTGGAGGGGAGAAAAAAAATATAAAAATAAAAGAAACAAAAGGAAATGAGGGTACTACTATTAGAAAAAGTCTCAAGCAAAATAATACAATTGAAATTGTTATGCACACATTTCTTAGTTTCTACCCTTTTTCCTAGTATAACGACCACACTTCCACTGCCCTTCAATATAATAATATTAATATTTTTGTTTGATGGAAGCAATACTGCCGGTTGTCAAAATTCCAAGTTCATTGACTGAAGTAATGTTGAATGGCTTCTTTTTCATTACCTTTTTCTTTATATATTTGTTTAATTTTGTTTTCCTTTTGCTTTTGCTTTTTTTCCTTTACTTTTTGATGAAGAGTGAAGATTCATCATGGTACAGTTGGATTTCCAGGAAGGAGTTACGCCATCCCTTTTTTTCTGGCATAGTTAAGTTGCTCTCACTGTTAAGAAAATGGGTACTAGTATATTGCGGATTCAGCTTTCACAATGTATTCCAGTGCTTAACTGTCCATCCATTCACCAGCATGGGAAGAGGTGTTTGGTTTTGGTTTTTGGCTGTCTACAGTATAGGTAGAAAATTCAGAGAGTTATGGGAGTCTTTTAAACTCACATAGCTCTCCTTGTTAACATACATCAAAGGATACAGTCACATTATTCCAGAAGTACAGTAGGCTGTGAGTACCATAACCTAGAGACCCCTCTGGGCCAGAAGAGAGATCTAAATCCTCTTGTTCCTAGAATATTACAGTGAGGACTTCGTGGGTAAAGATGACATTGAACATAAAGAAATCATTTTCTAGTGGAAGTTGTATGAGAGAGGAAAATAAGAAAATGCATGTATATCAAACAAAATGACCTATAGTATTTATCAGATCACAGGAACAGAGGCTGGACTGTCTTCACTTTCATGCAAATAGTAAAGCCTGGAAGGAAAGACAACATGTAACTATGAAAGAAGCAGAGAGAACAAGGCAGCTTGCTAATATGTCTAGTTCAGAGACAATGACATTGAGAATGCGTCCACATCCCAGGAATTAAGTCCCTAGGATGACACCATTCTAAGTAAAATTAACCCATAGCTCTGAACGACTTTATGTAACTTGAAAGTCAGATTCACCTTTGAAGCTGGTCCTGCCCTAAGTGTGTGTTCCCCACACAAAACTATATTATTTGATATCCCATCAACCCTAACTAATTTTATCATTCTGTGAAGATAAAGCACCCTGCTGAGATGCTTTCAGACTCCATTTGGTAGATGTACAGTGCCCACTTTGATATGCCTAATGCATTCAGCTCAGGCTGTAGTTCCTTAAGGGTCCTTCTTAACATGCACACTGCAGACAAATCCATTCATTTATCCGTTTGCAGCAACTCCCTCTTTATGTCAAACTGCATCACTTCATTCTTCTATGAAGCTGCTTACTCAGGTCTCTTTTTATTCTAGGCTCTGTTAGGTAAATGCGGATTTCATGTTAAAATGGTAGTTGCTAGTCTATTTCTTTTAGTGAGGCACCATGTACCCAAGCTTATTAAACTACCCAAGAAATAATATTAACTAGACCAAGTACTTTGCTACACTGATACTCATTCTGTGTCTACATGCATGACACTAAGCTTTATCATCTTCCAGGTATATTAGTTAATTGTCCACTGGCTCATGGTCATTTAACAGGGTATACAGCTGTGCTCAATAGACACACATGCATACACGTGGAATTTTACACAGGATAACTTATTGTCTATCCAAAACAGCACTACTGAGTTGCCTTATCTCCTGCTGCCTTAGTTTTATACTTAGGTAACCTATAAAAAAAATCAGGATTTAGATAGCAACTTTACAAAAAAGAAAATAAGTTAGAAACTATCAGCTATCTCTAAGCTCTCCCAGTAACAGGAAAAGATTTGGGAGGAAAATAGGATTCTAAACACTAGGAAAAAGCAGTATTTTGTTATTGTTGCCATGGACACCTGTAATGTATAAAACCTACTGATCTGAGTTACAACACTTCTAGCTCCTGTGAAAGGAAAGTCAAGTTGTACTCAGACTGGAATTTTCTTAGTTTCACTGTTCTTGACAAAATTTTAGTTGCAGTTGAAGAAATTAAATGAAACTTCAGGTTTCAACCCCACAAAGGGCTGAAAATAATGGGAGAGAGAGGGAAGAGATAGAGAAATGTGAAGATCTTCTGAAAATTATGGGTAGGTTATTTCCAAACAGAGCTATCCTGGAGGAAAAAACAGAGTACACAGAAGTAATTGTAGCAGTGAAACAGAAACAGTCAGTCCTGATAGAGGACTTTAATAAAGAGATATTTCCTGTATCAGTCTCATTAAAAAAGTGGTAAAGTTTAGGAAGAACTATCTGTACAGCAGCAGTATGTTTCTGAATGCCTCTCTTTTTTTCATATTCAATTTCATAAGACGTAAAGCCTGTTTGTCTCTAATTAAGTCAGCCTTGTTTCACACAGCCCAGCTCACCATCCTTCCAAATCCAACAAGATAAGCAATGCATTTTAGGACTTTATTTTGATTTTACATACATTTACATATTTAGTACATTATATTTTTGATAGTTGTTAAGCTCTCTCTTCAGGTCTCTATTGTCTCATTGTAGGCATTAGTTCTTAAAGTCTCTTTCTGTGAACTGGTCTGCTAAATCAAAGTTCTAATTTAGGATCATAGACTCATAGAATAGTTAGGGTTGGAAAGGATCTGAAGAACATCTAGTTCCAAACCCCAGCCATGGGCAGGGATGCCTCACAATAAACCGTGTCACCCAAGGCTCTGTCCAACCTGGCCGAGAACACTGCCAGGGATGGAGCATTCACAGCTTCCCTGGCCAACACATTCCAGTACCTCACCAACCTTACTGGAAAGAACTTCTTCTTTATATCCCCTCTAAACTTCCCCTAAGTTTGAATCCGTTACTCCTTCTCCTCTCACTACAGTCCCTAATGAAGGTCCCTCCCCTGCCTTTCTGTAGCCCCCCTTCAGGTACTGGAATGCTGCTGTGAGGTCTTCATGCAGCCTTCTCTACTCCAGGCTGAACAGCCCCAAGTTTCTCATCCTATCTTCATACGGAGGGAGGTGCTCCAGTCTCCTGATCATCCTTGTGGCCTTCCTCTGGACTTGTTCCAAAAGTTCCATGTCCTTTTTAAGTTGAGGACATCAGAACTGCACACAGTACTCCAAGTGAGGTCTCATGAGAGCAGAGTAGAGGGGGCAGGATCACCGCCCTTGACCTGCTGGTCACACTCCTTTTGATGCAGCCCAGGATACAGTTCGCTTTCTGGGATGCAAGCACACACTAAAGCCAGCTCATGTTCATTTTCTCATTGACCAAAATCCTCAAGTCTTTCTCCACAGGGCTGCTCTCAATCTCTTCTCTGCCCAACCTGTAGCTCTGTCTGGGATTGCTCCTACCCAGGTGTAGGGCCTTGCACTTGTCACAGTCAAACTTCATGAGGTTGGCATCAGTCCACCTTACAAGCGTGTCAAAGTCCCTCTGGATGGCATCCCTTCCCTTCAGCATGTTGACCAAGCCACCCAGCTTGGTGTCATCAGCAAACTTGCTGAAGATGCACTCAATCCCACTGTCCATGTCACCAACAAAGACGTTGAACAAGACCGTCGGCCCCAATTGCAATCCCTGAGGGACACCACTGGTTACGGGTCTCCAGCTGCACATTGAGCCATTGACCACAACTCTGCATGTGGCCATCCAGACAGTTTTATATTCACAGAGTGGTCCATCTATCAAATTGATGTCTCTCCAACTTAGAGTCAAGGATGTCATGGACAGTGTCAAACGCTTTGCACAAGTCCAGGTAGATGACATCAACTGCTCTAACCCTGTCCATCATTTCCGTAGCCCCATTATAGAAGGCCAATAAATTGGTCAGGCAGGATTTCACCTTAATGAAGCCATGCTGGCTGTCAACAAGTACCTTGCTGTTTTTCATATGCCTTTAGCATGCCTTCCAGGAGAATCTGCTCCAAGATTTTGCCAGGCACAGAGGCGTGACAGACTGCTATGTAGTTCCCTGGGTCATCCCTTTTCCTGTTCTTGAAAATGGGGGTTATATTTCCCTTTTTCCAGTCATGGGGAACTTCACCTGACTGCCATGATTGTTCAAATATGATGGACAGTGGCTTAGCAACTTCATTTGCCTGCTCCTTCAGAACCGATGGATGGATTTCATCAGGTCCCATGGATTTGTGCATGCCCAGGTTCTTAAGATGGTCTTGATTCAGATCATCTCCTGCAGTGGGCGAAGGATCTTCATTCTCACTGTCCCTGTGTTTGCCTTCCAAGACTTGGGTGGCATTGTCAGAGGATTTGCTTGTGATGACTGAAGCAAAGAAGACATTAAGTACCTCAGCCTTCTCCAAATCTAGAGTGGCCAATTCTCCTGAGAGCTTCCAAAGAGGACCCACTTATTCCCTAATGTGTCTTTTATTTTCAATATACCTATAGAATCCATTCCTGTTATCTTTAACATCCCTAGCCAAGTTTAATTCTAAGTGGGCCTTAGCTTCCCTAACATGGTGCCTAGCTTCCTGGACAACATCCTTGTATTCTTCCCAGGCCATCTGTCTTTGCTACCACCTTTTATATACCTCTTTTTTCCTTCAAAGTTTCCTCAGCAGTTCCTTATCCATCCAAGGATGTCTCCTGGCCCTCCTGCTTTACTTCCCCCTAGTTGGGATGCAACACTCCTGAGCTTGAAGCTGGTGATCCTTGAATACCAACCACCAGTATTGGGCACCCCTGCCCTCTAGGCCTATAACCCATGGAATCTTACTGAGCAGGTTCCTGAAGAGGCCACAGTTTTCTCTCTTGAAGTCCAGAGCAGTGGGCTTGCTTCACACTTTTCTCACTGTGCTGAGGATCTTGAATTCGACCATCTCCTGCTTGCTACAACCAAGGCTGCCCTGGAGAATCACATTTCCAACCAGCCCCTCCCTGCTGGTGAGCACAAGGTCAAGCATGGCACCTCTCCTTGCTGGCTGCTCTATTACTTGCAGAAGGAAGTTGTCTACCACACAACTGAAGAACCTCCTGGATTGCTTGTGCCAGGCCATACTGTCCCTCCAACAGATATCAGGGTGGTTGAAGTCCCCCATGAGAACAAGGGCCTGTGAGCATGCAGTTATTCCTATCTGTCTACAGAGTGCTTCATCCACAGAGTCCTCTTGGTCAGGCAGTCTGTAACAGGTCCCCACAATAATGTCTCCCATCGCTGTTCTTCCTTTAACCCTGCCCCACAAAGTCTCTGTTGACTGCTCACCTGTCCCCAGACAGAGTTCCATACTCTCCAGAGTATCCATAACATATATAGCAAGTCCATCTTCTCATCTGCATGGCCTGTGTTTTCTAAAGAGACTGTAACCTTTCATTTCAACACTCTGGTCATAGGAGCCATCCCACTGTGTTTCTGCGATACTTACGATTTCATATTCCCAGACATGCGCACACCCCTGTAATTCCTCTTGTTTGTTCCCCATACTACAGCATTTTACATAAGTTTGTGTAACTTTGTATTTGGAAAAACTTTATTATTGAGAAGCAACTAGCAGTTCAATAAAATCAGGGCCACCCTATGTGTGATAAAATGGCCTTACTTGAAATTGTTGTGCAAATAATGAAAACTAGACTTCCATTTCACTGAATACTTATTTACAGATTGAAGAAGACTTTGTATAAGAAATGATATTTCATTGTAATATTTCAGCCCCTGATGTTACAACAAAATCATGATTTATAAATCTCATATATTTGGCTGCTGTTTGCAGAGAAAATTCATGTGCTCCTCAAAGCATCCCAAAATTTCTATTTTTTTTTCTCTTACCCATTGTAGGTTTTTATCTCTGCTTGTCTTAGTTACTCTACTAAATAAAGAAAACAGCACTTGAGCTAGGTCTGCTTGAGGATAAGGCAGATGGATGTGCCTCACAATCAACCAATATTCTTTACCTGTATGGTAATTCATTACCCTTTTTCTTTCTTCAAGCTGAATGCTCAGAAAATACTTTAATAAGCAAAGAAGTAGGGTATGCTTGAATCTCTCAGGATGACAGAATATATCAGACTTAAGGTATGCTTACAAGGGCCTTCACTTCATTTTCTCCTTTTCATTTTAATTGACAAATATAAGTTAGAAATTACAAGGCTTCTTGTACCATGAAGAATTCCATGTATTTCTAGTGTAGTGGTTTGGAATGTTTTGTGGTTATCAACTATACTTTAGAATGCAAGAAGAAAATCTTTTTTCCTTTAACTCAAGGGCCTACTGCTTGTGTGTCTTATCAATAGGCCAAACTATACTACAGTAATTTGTTATATTTTGTTAAGTAGTTGATGCACTACAACAATATGTGATCGATGGAATCATAGAATAGGATTAGAATTAATAGAATCAATGAAAAAATGTACTTTCATGACAGTGGCCTTATTCTTCTCTAATTATACAAACTGTTTAATAGCAGTCAACTGTATCAATCAACGTTGGATGTGCTGGTGAGGAATAATCTACTCATTGAGATCAGTAATGTCATCTAGGTATTTTTTGATAATATACTTAAGACTGTTTAGAAACCTATACACACACAACCCCTCCCTTATTCATATCTTTGCTTCCACGGTCTTAAACACTTACAACCTTATTACCTTTAAAGGTAAACATAAAGAGATGACTTTCCAGATTTTCCCTCATATTAACTTTAAATTAAGCAATTTCCATATGAAGTACTTCTTAAACTACATGTATGTGACCATCAACCAGCTTATAGCAATATTCAGATAGACTTTGACAGATAAGGGACTCTTGAATTTCTTGGTCTGCTTTACTGTTGTGAGGATATAGTGAATGCATTGGGTTTTGTTTGTGTTACTTTGTGGGGTTGTTTTTTTTTTTTTTGTCGTTTTGTGCTCAGCACTGCAAATCTGTTGTGGCTGTTTCCCAAGTCTGGGCAATTTTGAAAACAGTAAATATAATTCCTCACATTGTCTCTTAAAAATAATAAAAAAAAAATATTAAAAAAGGAGGCAGTGTAAATATCCTTTTCCAAGACAGGTACCAAAGCAAAGGCAATACTGTAAAGTTCACTAAACAGTGCATAAACTATCAATTCTTTTTGCCAAGTCGTATTTCTGAATAGAGGTGGGTATGTTAACCCTCCAATGTATACAGAGATTTAAGGTTTCAACACACATGAGTTATGGTCTCAGGAAAAAAAAAAAAATAAGAAAGAGAATGGGGAATCCAAGCTAAAGGACATTGTTGGTGCGCCAGAAGTGCAATGTGCTAGTAGTACTGGAAATACGCAGCTGAGCCTTCTTTTTTCCTCAGTCTGAGG
Source organism: Psilopsiagon aymara (assembly GCA_024733675.1). Lineage (NCBI taxonomy): Eukaryota > Metazoa > Chordata > Aves > Psittaciformes > Psittacidae > Psilopsiagon > Psilopsiagon aymara. Next base: position 7,626 of record JANRGW010003555.1, read on the forward strand.
AACAGACTGAATAAAACAGTAATTGTTCTTATCAAGCCAAATAACATCACATTTGTAAATCACAGTAGACAAACAATGCACTTATGGACAGAATACAACACTGTTAATTAAAGGAGCACAAAACCAAAAAGCTGAAGATCTCAGTTTGGTTGTGACAATTAAATATCTAATTCCATTGAAAACTTCAGGCTTTGATTACTTAGCCTACACCAATTAATGTGCAAAAACATACTTTGCAAAACTTCTATTTAAATAAAGGCTTTTAATAAATTGACAGAATGTAAAAATAAAGCAATTAAAATAGCTAATATAAGCATTGATAAAGTTTAGAATCAAAGGATTGCACATTTTCATTCACAAAATTTAGTTTAGAATTCATAGCTTTTCCTCTCCATTGGCTTCATACAACATGCTCTCCCATGTGCAGATACTACCACTATGATTCTTATTGCATTAATTTATTAGTCTGACGCAGATATCACAGATATCCCAAATTAACACATTCTCAGTCAGTGTGTTCCAGTCTGCTGGAAACTGCCTTGGTCATTTCAGCTTTCTATTTCATATGTTTAGATAAAAAACAAGCGTGGTACTAAGTGCAGCCTGCATCTATTAACTTAAAACTGGCTTTGATGTAGTATGTATCTATGTTTGCTGCATTGCAAGGTGATAAATGCTGAAAACCTTGCAGAGAAAAATAACTTATGAGCAACTCTTGAAACCACTGTGGCAAGAAAAAAAAGATTTTCTTCAGCAACTACTCTAAAAATTACTTTTGGCACATTAAATTGTCTAAATGGCCTTAGATGCATGCGATTTAATAAAATAACTTTTTTATTTTGGCACTGATGGTTACATGAAATTTGCAATTTTGAAATGGTTCTAATCTTTCTTCATGAACTCTTTTCTATCTTGATAATTTTAATAGAATGTTGCCACATTGCAATGACAAAGAAGCCAAGTTTTCTTGTTGGAAAGTGAAAATTGCAAAACAAAGTGAGAATTTTTTCTTTTTTTCATTTTAATGAAATGCAAGGTAATCATACTAAAGCTAAATTTTAAGTTTAATTTTCACAAAGCCGTTTAATTTGCAAAAAGGGCAAAGAAATGCACATTGAATCTTCTTTCTCAAGTACACACACACAAAATTTCATTCAAGTTCACTCCTTAAAAGCTGGGTAGTCTAAACAGTGAAATGTTCAGTGAAACAAAGGAACAAAATTTTACCTATTTCAGCCAGTTTGAGTTTAGAAAAGAGAGTAGAATCAATGAATAGAGTTTATAAATATGAATTGGAGTCCCTTAATTTATTATGCTGCCGGCTTCTGGCCTTTCTGCATTCTTTAAAAACTTTACAAACCTTCAGTTTAATCCAAAGATAAATTGCTTCATTCACTGCATCAGTTGTCAGTTAGTATCAGTGAATATGATTCATTCAACTGTCTTTGTAGCTTTCATGACCAGTAGACTAATTTCTAAAGGAAGTGTATTTACATGTTTAAGACATAATGCAGCAATGTCTAGGAAAAAGAATGTCATAATACTACAAGATCTGAGACTTTTCTGAAAATCTTCAGTCTGAATTTCTGCCATTCTGTGGCTCCCACGAAAAGAAACTCCCACTTGTGCTGCTGGTAGCCAATTTTTCAATTTCTGTCTTTAAAAATATATATAAAAAAAATTTGAAAGGATACAAATGGCAAATTCAGTTTCTAGTGTGGTGTTTTAGCTACCTGTGATTTTACTGTTACCCTAAACATTTTTAAACGTTTGTAGAATCTAACATCTTTTCTTTAATTCACAGAACCACCAAGTTGCTCAGGTTGGAAGCAACCTAAGGAGATTGTCTAGTCCAGCCCTACTGCTGAAGTAAGGTCAACTAGAGCAGGTTGCTGAGGATTATCTCCAGAAGCCTTTTGAATATCTTCGTTTTGGAAACTCTACATCCACTCTAGGAAGTCTGTTCCACAGTAGACACTATTCAACCTCATTACATATATATGACTTCACTGCATGTATATATGGTCTCAAGCTTAAATCTGAATTTAGAATATGATTTTAGTCATAGCCTTTTATGAAGGTCTTACAGCTCTTAGCCATCATCATACAAACATTTCAAAGAACAGATTTAAATGACTGTTAGCTGTCTAGGTGTTTTTTTAAATTCCCTTGGATACTTACTACCTTATTTAATCATCTAATGAACTTTGGTGACCATACATACACTGCTTTTGCAAAAACCAAAATTCCCATTTTCATTTTTCAGGGTCCTGGGACGTATCTGTTTCCTGACAGGAGGTGAGGAAACTCAATTTTTTTCACATTCCAAACTGCTATCCAATGTTTTCTGTAGCAAAAGGCTGTTTTACAGATTTGCTTTTCAAAGAGGGATATTTCAGTTTGTCTTGAAACTCCGTTTATTCATTGGTGATACTACTGAAATATCAGGACACTGCTAAAGATGGAAAAATCCCCCTGGTTTTTATAACATTTTAATTCCCTCATTCTTGTTATGGCTAATGAAATGGAATCTGAGTATGTGACTAGGGAAATAGAAAATGTTAAATAAATTTTATTAAGCTCTAAAAATACTACAATGTGATACTCATTGCTTGTTCTAAATGCTTCAGTTATTTTTACTTAAAACTTTGCAATGTTAGCTGTACTTAAGAAAATCAAATTTTGAGCTACAGACAAAGATTATAAAAGACTAAAAGGATCTTACTTTGGCATGAGTTTGAATCAGAAAAGTATTCTGCATTAAGAAGTTCAAAAAAACATTAATCCTAAACCAAAGACGGAGGTTAAAATGAATTGGTTTAAGAAATTGCCTAGATGCCTTTGTGTGTGTGTTTTCATAAAAAATCTCAAACACTAAAAAAAATTTGAACTAAATCATAATGCTGAGTTTAAAACACTTTTGAAACTATAACATGAAAAATAAGAAGTGGAATATAAACAGTGTGAAGGGGGGAAGAAAGAAATCTACAGCCAAATGACAAAGCATATCCTACAAATAATGGAAAAAATAATAAAAAATATATGCTGAAGATGACAAATTGAGGAAAAAAAATCTTTGAAGTAGAAAAAACGTATCTGAATAGCTAAAAGAAATTGCTATTATATGAAATACAATAATTGTTGTCTCAAGTTCAACTACCTTTGTGCAAAGCTGTGTGAAATGAATGAAACGTACTGTCAGAGTATGAAGACTTAGGTCTTCATAACCGAGGCAACTGAAAACTTAATATTAGAGGCCTGAAAGACAACCAATATCAAAAAAAAGGATTCACCTTAGTAACACTCTACTTAGTTTTGCTTGCACCCACTGACTCTAAATATAGAATATATACCTTCTACAGTAGCTATATCTTTTCCGGTCTCCCTTTTTATTTCTAAAAAGTTTCACCACTTGTAATACTGATCCTTATTCCTATTCACAGAATCTAATTAATCTATTGCATTTCTTGTGTTGTCTGTTTTCCAATAATCACTTTGAGTCACAGTGCCTGGCAGAGATCAAGTTCTGAGCTCAGAGTGGTCAGCAAGCATTGTAAGACCGGATTCTGGGCCAACAAACTGGTCTCAGCTGGCCTCTGTGAACCTAGATCATATGCTGGTACAGAAGATTCTTCTTTAAACTAAGTTATTGGTATGGCAGCGGTGGGGAACTGAAATTCAAAGGGAAAGTTTTTCCTAGGATTCCCTCACCTCAGATGAAAAGGGAGAGAAAGTGAGATGCATGTGGGTGAAACAGGTGAGAAATAGGTAGAACAAGAACCTCAGAAACAGAAAATGAAGGGACAGGAAGAAATAGCTAGAGGGAGAGAAAAGTGTGATACACTATCTAAAGAATGCGTTGGGAGAAAAAATCATGACAGAAGGGCAAATGGGAGACAGCTATCTGTTGGCAAGACAAATTTTAGGGTGCAATATAAAGGAGCATCTACTGCATTCACTTTTAGTATAGAAATTCAGGGTGCAAACATTTTTTGCAGCAAGAATGATGCATTTCAAAGTTGTGTGATATTCTACCTGTTGGAACATTTAGCACAGTATTAGTTGCCAAGGTAACAACATTTTCTTGTGGAGCACATTGTGGGTCTGGCTTTCCCTTTTGGAGTTCCACCCCTGTGGAGCACAAAAAAATGTGACCAAGTTATGCATGAGAAGTCTGAATTTGATGAACCATAGCAAACACTAAATTGCCTCAATTTTTTGCTTCTACAGTATAATTTCCAGAAGGCTATTGTCACAATGATTAGTTTTTCATTACTGCAGTTCAAAAAATTTGTAATTAGACATAGAAACTCAAATGTTCTCATAGCTAGGAAGGTTTATTACCATTTCATTATATCTGAAAGCTAAATGACGGTGATACTAAATCTTTTGCTATTTACATAACCAGGAAAACTGGAATATTCAAGAGACACAAACACATTCTTATATGTATAATGCATTGCAATAGCTGACTGGTATACAGCCCATGTTAAAAACATATGAAAATGACACTGCCCTATGCCACTGACTACCAAGCTATATAGTTCCTGAATTCTTTTACCCGAGTTGCTTTTCTGAATTGTCACCTTTCCCTGCATTCACGCTTTTGCATGTCTCATTTACCAATAATGCCTTTTCTTGTGAGGGTTTCTTTTCATTATACGTTTGCATATAACTTCATACATGTTAGCCTTGACCAATTTGGGATACAGTTAATAGTTCTATATAAAGGTGGAATAGGTAAAAAAAAAAAAAGGTTTTTACAGAATTCATAACATAACTGCTGCTTAGACCAGGCAATGCAATTTAAAAGGAATTAAATTGCAAACTGTGAACCTCATAACAAAATCTGGGGTAAATGCCAAATGCCCTGTTTCTAGCAAAGAACATGACAGGAAATGATATGATCTCCAGGCTCTTAACTGGAAAAGAAAGGTAAACACTAACATAATTCTTTAAAAAGAAACAAATGGCCAAGTGTCATTTTAATGACTGGGCCAAATTGTACAGCGTTGCTCCCTGCAGACTTCCTATTGAGAACATAATAATTTCCTTTTATTTAGGAAACTCGGTTGTAAAACATGACCTTCTCTGCAATGTCAAAAGCTCCAGTGTTTTCTCAGAAAAGACTGGAAACAGGCAAACAGAAATTGAGACTTTTCTTATTTTTTCTTTATTTTTTTATTTTTTTTATCAAAGTCAGACAATGATTGATTCACCTTCACTACGGAGAAATTCACATTCTTTGCAAGATCTGATAGAATGTTTTTTTCAGAAGCATATCTCAAATGGCACTGCTGCCTGCAAAATCTAAGCATACATAGTAGTTAGTTGGCTCATGAACTTCAATAACCTTAATCTAGAAACTTACTTACCACTGAACAAGTCAGAATTCTTGACACCATATTGAGTACAATAATGTTTTCTAAGTATTTTTAAATATATTTCAAGTAGAAATAGATTGACATGTTACTGTCATGCACATCTCCTACAATGCTAATGTCTCCTGAATGCTGAGTCACACTAACCTGTGGCACCTTGATATTATACTGAAATAACAGCTCTGTCAGAGCGCAGAAGATGGCCAGTCATAAATTCATTACATGTCAAATCTATAATAGGTAGATATCAAGGCTATTATTCAGTCACAGAAATACATAAAAGCTATGTTAGAAAGTAGGAGGAAAGTATCATAGTGCTCAGTATAGTGAGTGGTAGAAATCTGCCAATTGGCTCATTCACCAATGGAGAATGCTTCTGGATGCTCAGTTTGGTTTGCATTTAGGATATGTGTAGTTCCCAATGAATACATATAGTTGAGGAGTTATTGCAGCAGTCTGAGAAATGGCAACTTTTGCAGTTGTCATGGTTTAAGCCATAAATCAGCCACGCAGTTTGTTCACTCACTTCCCCCTTTTTCTTCCCTCTGCTCCTGGGGGGATGGGAAGGAGA
>JANRGW010003556.1:0-33353 GCA_024733675.1 Psilopsiagon aymara
CTGGGGAGGGACTCTTCATTATGGACTGTAGTGATAGGACAAGGAGTAATGGGTTCAAACTTAAACAGGAGAGGTTTAGATTGGATATGAGGAAGAAATTCTTTAATGTAAGGGTGGTGAGGCACTGGAATGATCTTAAGGTCCTTTCCAACCCTAACTATTCTATGATTCTATTACAGGAAAATCTGAACAGTTCAATGAGAACTGTTGCCCATTACCAAACTTTTACTACCAAGGGTACAGAGGAACTTTCAAACTGCCAAAACTTTGGGATCCAGTGTTTAAGGTTCTTCCAGAATTAACTCTGAAAGTTGCAACTCGTGCTAAAAATTGAAATTATCCATTTTCTGCTCACTCTTGCTGAACGGAAGTTACATCTACAACACTTCTAGGTACTGAAAAGATGACTCACCTTTTTGCTTTCAAAAACCATGTTTTTGGGAGACAGTGGAATTGTGTGTTTGGTAATGGTAAGGAATGCAATGTATTATCTTTTAATTAGGGCTCAAAATTCTTTGGTTTTAGAAATTTGGAATAAATCCTTACAATTGGATATTGTATTCAGATAAGCTTTTCATTTTACTTTTTTTCTATTTCCATCTTTGTAGAGATGACGTAGTTCAAAAAGGTCATGAGGACTTTTAAAAGTCACAAATTAATATTACTATTTGACGTTTGTCTAACAAAATGACTCTCTCATGACAGATTTGGAAGTGTGTTAGCACAATGCTGATTTCACCCCAGCTGAAAGTTTTGTGTTTGAGATCAGGCAAGGTCACAGAGGTTAGAGGAAGCATTGCTTGCAATGGCCACAAGGCATTCAGCAACTAAGGATGAAGAGCAGCTCCCTGTCCAGATTTATAACCTCCCCTGGTGTTTCAACAGCTCAACACTGGCATATGTTCTGAAGGGAAATGGTCTCCCACATCTCTGGCTGAAGGGGAAAAAAGTGATGTAATGGAAAAAAGGCAGCAAGAAAAAGCCTGTCACTAAGCACAAGAAAACGTTTTCACAAAGGCAATTGTTTAAACACAAAGGTTACCTATACATGTTGATACAGCAAAGTCACAGTTGGGTGAATTAATGAGATTTCAACAGTTGTTTAACTCTGTAGAAAAAGGTAAATTCTAGTGGAAGCAGCATGCTCTATGTCCACTATTTGAAACACTGATTAGAAAGTTTCCTTGAGAGACACTGGTATTTTTGTAACAGTGATAACATCTGGCATTTTATATGTCTACTGATTTAGATTTTCTTATTATGGCTCTGTGACATAGCAAATCCACTGTAGCAGCTGGCAAGCAAAACAAAAGCTCAGGCCTGCGTTATAGACAGTGGGTTGAGAAAAATAGGAAAATAGGATTGCAGTTCTCCCTGCTAAGCATGGTGAGCATGGGACATACTCTTCTCGAATGTCTGCCTACAATTTTTGTCATACTCTCAGTTTAAAAAGGAGAGGTAACTGATTTGTTTCCCTTCGCTTTTACTGAGGAACCAACTGGAGTCATCTATCACCCCAGTGGGCCAACAGCACCAGACTACCAGGAGTTCTGTGCTACAGGAATGAACAAATAGTTCTGCATGGTTATCATTTTCTTTCCTAGCTGCTGATATATCATTAAGTTTTCATATTGTGTAAATTCTTATGCATGCCACTGGAAAAAGTCTTCAGCATACATAAGAAATTAAGTTCTGAAATGTAGAGTTTTCAATCCTATTTCATGAAAGTTGGTGAAATAGCTTGTGTTCCCCCTGGATTTCCTTCCTTTCCTCTGTAGTAATCAAATACTGTATAAACAGAGGAATCATTTATATGTAGCACAGGATCTGTTCTATCCTCATGTATTAGTAAAGTTAACACAGCTCACTCCACACTGCTGTTTGCACAGCTGGATGTGTCAGATAGAATTACTTCATCCTTTCTAAGATGAGCTTAGATCCACAGCCTACTGGTGTCTTTCTTATTTACACCAACCACTGTTTCACATTGTTCCCATAAGGAAGGTTAGTTTTAGCAAAGTCTTGTTCTTGGTGCAACCCTAAGGGTGTGTAACTGTTGATAAATCACCTCATCACACTTGTCAGGTCTGAGTGTCCATCCATGGAACGGACACTGAAGGAGAGAGTGCTGCTGTGCTTTGAAGAATGTCATATGGATACCAAGGGCGGGACTTATGTCACAGCTCAAGACAAAGTAAAATCAAATGTCTGTAGGTAGCTGCCTACATGTCAGCTAGATCGAGGCTCTCACTGTGCTCAGTGGAGATCTGGTTAAGACAGTTGAAGGCATCTCGGGCGGCTCAGCTAACAAGCCACTGCAGCAGGAATCTGTACCAAAGCATAGGAACATGGTACCAGCTGGGATGCTTGGGGTTAGCCCAACCAGCTGTGTGTGGATAGCAGACATTACTCACCACATCATGCTGATGCGTCAGTGGCTAAGGCCCAGCCACCTTTATTTTGAGACACCTTTTACGATACTAAACAGCTCTAAGTAAGTGTATTCCTCATTATTTAGGTGCTGTTGATTTTGGGATGAACTGAATCATTCTTTAGGCTGCACTGTCTTGACATGATCTCCATCAGGTCTCATGATAGTTAAAAATGCAGTCAACATTTAGAAACATATCAAATCTCATGTACAGATATTAAATGTCAATGTCATAGTCAGCAAGCTGAATCCTGGTACTAAGGCACCACGTGCTGCAGGCATGTCCTAAATTTTTGTGTCCTTTTTGTTTGGTTTGTGAATAAGCTGGGTCACTTTTTCAATGAAGACATACCCAAGCAGCCTCCATCTAGAGAAAGCTGTGGTCTACCAGGGCGTATTATTTTGATTTTAGTGCCATAGCAGGTGGGACTGTACTGCTCTGGGACCTGAGCTGCATGTTTGTTCACTGCTATACCCAAATAAATAAAGCCCCTACAGAACAAAAGAAGATGGGAAACATGGTTCAGAGGCAGCAAGGTTGGTCTCATCCAGATCATTAATAACGATATTAAAGAGAACTGAGGCCTGGGGAGCACCACTTTTGGCTCTCTGCCAACTGGATTTAACTCTAATTCACCACCACTCTTTGGGCTCTTCCACACTGGCTCATCTTTCAGCACATGGGGATGGCCTATTCCTGTGCCTTTAAAATTTCCTTCTTGGAGAATATCCAGCCTTCCTGGATGCCTTTGTCCTTAGGACTGCCTCCCAGGGGAATCTGTCAGCCAGGCTCCTAAACAGGCCAAAGACTGCTCTCTGGAAGTCCAAGGTACTGCTAACTCCCTCCTTACTTCTCCAGCAATCAAAAACTCCATCATTTCGTGATCACTATGCCCAAGACAGTCTCTAGCCATCACATCACCCACAAGTCCTTCTCTGAGCGAAAAAGCAGATCCATCAGGGAGTCTTTGGTGACAGAACTTGGTGGTAGTCTCTGTATCCCAGAGCTATATGAGATTTTTCATAGCTGTCTGAGAAATAGGCATTCTTTTAACTTCAGTCTACAGAATTTGCAAAGCCAGGATGAACACAGTAGATAGGTGGATAAGTAGATACTTTTAGAGTGAGAGAAAAAAATCTCTTGGAGTGACCTTTTGAAGTATTTCATGTTCAAATTTGATTCTTAATAAGAGATAAACATGAATAACTCATATTCTTTATCAAAACATTTAAGGGGAAACACATTAAATGCAAACTAATTAATTGCATCTGTGCCAAAAAGGTAATTTTATATTCTTTGTTGAGTAAGACAGAATAATATTTTCTCTGTTCTCCCCAAAAGAAATTTGATGATAGAGCAGGAATCAATGAACAAATCAATATATGACCATCTTCAGTAATAGTTTAAGAGAAACTTCTGGCAGTCATTACACAAACAACAGTACACTCTACCTGGCAAAAAGTTGAAAAGTAGACTTACTTTATGTGTGAGTCATTGATTTGTAAAAGTGTCTGGGTGTCTCAAAGGAAACTTGAGGAAGTCCAATAGTGTATGATCAGCAGAGATGGGTAACTGAGAGGTGAGAGAAAACGGAGCTTCCAGCACAATGGAAATAAATTGTCAGCCACCTGCTGTGGCCTGTGAAGCAGGCAAGAGCTGAAAGAGATCAAAAATATGCAATGAAGTGCGATGCTTCTGTGCTTAAATATATTAAGTGCTGCCCGTTACAATATCACTTTATGGTTTTAAGGAAAGAGAGAAATGAATACAGGCAAAATGTAGCAGAAATACTGAGTATTTGCCTGTGAGGTACTGTATCTCATGGGGCCTTACCTAAAACATGAAATCAAATTGGCCAGGATAGGAGCATTGCTCAGTGTAGGTGAAGTGTCTTATTGCTGAATATTGATTACTAAAGAAACTACAGGTCAGCACTTACTTGAGCGATTTATTGTCATATCAATAAATTCACAGCACTGAAGCAGGAGGATAAAGACAAAAAACCCACAGCTTCAGATATTTAAATGTGGGCAGAAAGTAATAAATCAATGCTCAACTGAAACCATTTCCAAAAGAACGTATGAGGACCCCAAAAGGTCACTTTAACAGATAATCTCCTCAGTACAGAGATCTCTTAGGTGTTTACATCAACTGGAGAAAAATTCAGTCTTAATCCTGAACTGAAGTTAACTGGCAGTAAAAATACTATTAATGACAGCAACCCTGATTCGGGAGGAGAGATAAAGTTTAAGGATAATAAAAATGCCAGGCTGGTGGTGTCATGCGTAGCAAATCCATAAATGTGTGATCTCAGTAGTGTTCATCTGAAGGAATAAATTGGGGCAAACTTGGACAAACATAATTTGAGAGTAATTAAACCCTACCTGTAAGATAGGTAGATAAAGACATAATGTAAATGTAAATGTAAACCTCACTGTTTTACATTTCCTCTTTTAGAAGAAATATGTCAATCTACTACATCAATTTTAATTCTTTTACTTCACTGGTGGTTAAAAAATGCTCTAGCAGCCAGGTGAAAATTGCCACCAGGTGAAAGACTGGGGAGCTGGCATAGAGCTCCATAGGTCCTGGGGCACATTGCCGGGGGAAGCAGGTGGGAGGTAGTGTGGAGGAGTGGTATCACCACCTCTTCTATCTTGTGAGCCATTCAGGAGGGTGCAGGTCAGAGCAAGTCTTGTTTTCTGCCTTGCATACCTCATGTCCTGCATGCTGCGAACCTCAGTCAGGCAACAGTGTATGTTAAGTCAGGTGCCAAATGCCAGTGCAGGTTGTTCACGACAGATCCATCTAGTTTATCATTTTGGTGTCATTTTAAATACAGCTGGCAAGAGAATGCTGCAAAACCTTGTTGTGCTAATTGTTTTCTTTCTACCACGACAATTCCCATTTATGAAATGTGGTTTCCATAATAACCCAATGAATAATCTCTGGGTAAAATAAATAAGTAAATAGCACATCCCTCTCATACATGAGAATCACCCATCAAAGCCAAAGGTGAAGTTTGATGAAGTCAACACTGCATCAGCAAGGTTTCCTCGAGGAGATAAGTACAGCCAGAAAATCATTATACCAGTCACTGTTAATAAGAGGGAGGAAGAATGATTCACAAACAAGTTGTGTAACTTGCCTAAAGGAGCACCACAGGGAGGAGTCCTGTTACTCATTAAGCTACGTTTCAGCTCCAATGAGGCCAGAAATGCAGCAGAACAATGCCTGTGACGTCTTGGGTGGCCAAAGGTTTCTTACATTGTTTTCGTATTCATTGTGCACTTGAAATTTTCACAGAAAAGAAAGAAGGCCTTCGGGCCTGCCTGTGAGAGGCTTACTCCCCATATAAATCATGTGCCATGCACTTCAATTACATATAAATGTATAAATATACCTTCACCAGCCCACAGAACACAGGAGAAAGTATCTGTTTTCAGCACTCTTCCAGCTTATTATTCAGAAGAGAGATGGGAAGAATACTTAGGCTTATACCATGGTTGTCCCCTATTCCTTTTATTTGTATTTAATTTTGCAGGGACAAGGTTCATTTTGTGCACAGTCCCAAAAAGGAAAATTCTTTTATCCCATAATTTATTATTATAAATGTATGGTGAGTATGTTGTATGGTTTTTCAGGCTGCATGGAATGAAGTGAAAAGGAGTTTTCAATCTTTTAATGCTCCGTGGTTGTGGAAGAGGCATAAGAAAATGGTCCATGGGGATCCTATATTATTATTTGAGGGATTTTTATTTTTCAGGCCTGGTCAGGTTTTATGACTGGCATGTTTCCGAGAATGCACCTTTCAAGCACTGAGGTTTATAATGATTTCTCCTTACGCTATTTATCTCACTTTTCCAGTTGCGGTGCATTTATCCTCACACAGACAGAATCATGACAGGAGAGGAGAGGAGACATCAAAGAGATTCTGCCAAGCAGAGGAATATGGATTTCCCACTCCCCTCCCCAAAGGATATTTTGAAGAAGATGCAAAGTTTTGCAAGGCACAAGCATATTAGTAGTGCAAAGCAAACAGGAAAGGCTGTGCCATTTGCTGAAGTTCTACTAAACTAGCTCAGGTTGTGTATAGAGGGGGAGAAGGATTTGGGGCCTGTCAGTTTGCCCCAGAATACATTAAATTCTCTTCCACCTACTACAACCCAGAAAATAATCTGCACTCAGGAAAAAGTGAAAATGTAGAACAGTTGATGCTCATCTGATACTTGCAAAATCTAGGCTTGCCAGATGATTTGCTCCCTCCATTTTTCTTTAGCGCAGTGGTTACATTCAGCATCTCTCCACTGGAACACTGGCTGGGTAAATAATAGAGAATTTATCAGTAATCCCAACTCCTTTCATTAAATACAGAACAGATCTTTCAACACAAGGTCTGAGGAGGTGACACTGTTGTTTATGCAAGAATGCATTCATTTGGAGACAGGATATGGGACTTAACAAGACTCATTACACAGCACTGTGGCAGCAAAAGGCTGTTGAACACAGTCTACTGAATAGTCAAATGCTGGATCTTATGCTTTTTTCCAAGACAGCAAAAAAATCCCAACAAACACGCAGAAAGTTTTGAATTTTAGGTCCACTTTTATGAAGAAGTATAATCCTAGATGGGGAATAAAGAAGACAGTATTTTCTACAAAAAAAATGATGACAAAGTATTTTCAAGTGTATTTTCAAAGGTAGTAAAGGAATTAAGTGCTCAAATCTTACAGGTTAGTGTGTTTATTCTGAAGGTTCTTCACAAATCACAGCTGTAATGCCCATAAAAGAAGGAGTATTTTGCAGCCAAGGCAGATCTTACATTCGTACCTGACCCTTTCCGACTTTGCAAGCCATTTGCTCTCTCTATGCCTCAGCTTCTCTTTCTGTGAAGCAGCACTTAGCTGCACAGAGAAGTGCTAAGAAAGCAGTCATTGTAATGTTGGGACACACACACTTATTTAATTTAGAATCATTTTCCACACCTAGAAGTAAGAAATGGGACTGGACATAAGATTTATTACATAGTCATAGAAGAAGATCATAATGTTAATTACACAGAAGAAAAAGAAATCAAGCAGGACTTACTGCTTCCCTGGTAAAAATATGACACAGAAGAGATTTCCTCAGAAGTTTAAAGCAAATGTTTCCTTCTAAACAGGAAAAGTTTAGTAATCATTATGGTGAAATAGCTTCACTCTATCAAGTAACATCTAACTTCATTAAAATGAGGCAGGAACACAGGCAAAATGGGGATGTGCATGATGTCAAACAATATTACCACAGTGTGAGACTGGTCACAGAAGCAACACCTGGCTGCGTGGTATCATCGTCGGCAGGGTTGAGCAAGCACAGAATGCCAATAAAGTCACTGGACCTGGAGACAGAGTCACCTGTAGACTAAGCTAAACATGAACTGGGACCTCAAGTCTCTTAATTGGCTGAGATGCCAAGCTTTTAGCTTCAAAAACATAAAAGATGCTGAATTCAGGTGGAAGTGGGAATGACTCAGCCCAGCTGCCTCCTGAGTCTCCAGGTGAGCACATGCTGAGAATCCAGCTTTCAAGACTTCCACACATGACTGCACCATCATTCACCCTCCAACTTGCTAACTTAATTAATCTACTCACCCAAGAGAGGATCTTGTCTGTCCCCTCTCTGCAGCCTGCCAGGTAGGCTAGGCCTGGTGCTGACCTGCAGTGAGGGTTACTATCTAAACCTGCATGCTATTTCATGAAGGAAAGCAAAGAGGTTTCCTTCTACTCTTGTTAGTCCCAGCTCCTAATGCACTTCGGTGCTCTGGTTTTATTCAGGCAAACCTCAGACTTTGCTCTCATGGCTGCTTGGTAGCAGGACTGAGGAGAAGGCAGTGCAGCGTTGCCTCTGTTTTCCCTACTAGTGACACAAGGTTTATTGCTTCCCACAATGCCACTGAAGTTCTAGGTCTCCTGGTACCTTCAGTAGGTCTTATACTTGGATTCTTCAGAATAAAACATGTAGAAATCTGTTCAAGATAAATGCTGCAGAAAAGTAGCCCAGAGGAAAGCCAATGCAAAACCAGTGCAGAAAGATTTTGCAGCCACTCAAAGTTTGCAGGCGTCTCTGCTCCATTAGCCTCCTTTACTTAAGTTGGTTACATCCCAACACAATGGCAAGTTCTCCTTGGTGTACTCATCATACAGGTCATATACTCTTTCATTTTTTCACAGTTTTCTGGACTACATTAAAATAACTCGATTCCACTGGGGACATCTCTGATTACTCACTTCTCATTTAGTTCCTCATTTGTCTTCAGAGAGGAATGGTGTTCAAACTTTGAATCTTCAGAGAGCAGTCAGACGTGAGACTTGAATTGGTTTCTTAAGTAAATTATCCTGTAACCTCAGCCTTTTCTCCAGAGGATACAATAGGGCTCTCCATAGTTATAGCTTATTGTTAGCTACTTGCCCTGATGTCCCACTTTGCCTCAACACCACGGCCCCAGAATCACAGCTTATCAGCCAAAATGTAAGCAAATGGGAAATCATGCTGGTTTGCACTGTGTCCGTATTAACCATGATTTTAAATACCTTTGTTTTTGCAAGGGATGTAAGTCATTACTCCAGATCCCCCGTAAGTGCAGTGTGTTATATTTCAAAGGCATGTTAGGCTTTCTTCCTTTCTTTGGTCGCCAAACAGGATGAATTTGCATAAGAGAATGTCCACAAATGAGAAATAGGACTGGGACCACGTGACACCTTTAGCCTGTGTATGAGAGAGCTTGAGGGGAATATTTGTCTGCAGTTTCCTTGTATTTAGGCCAACTTCAACTGCTGGCACTTGTCCCAGCATAGATGAAAACTGGGTATTAGCAGGTATAGCTGGAGCTGAAAGCACAAGAACTGTAAGAGACACCCTATATTCCCTGGATGTTTTTTCCATCTCAACTGGAGAAATCAGATCCAAGTCTCATTCCTTTGCTTCCCTAGAGTCGTTCAAACTGGAACAGAGCAGGCAAATAAAAAGCAGAGAAACAAAACAAGACAAAAATCCCATAAAACCATAGCCTGTAGATAAACAGTTATCAAGATTACCAAAACAAAGCACTGAAAGGTAGTGGGTAACTTTTGATGGGATCAATTTAGTGGAAGCTCCAGATGTTGTTTTAGGACATGCTCAGAACTGCTGCAGAGCAGTTCATTCACCCACTATGGGAGCACTTTCATACCTTAACTAGGAGAAGACACCTTGCTGGAGCTGTAAAAGTCCAGTTGCACACCTACCTCATTCATGTGCACGGTTCTGATGTGTGTGTGAACCTATTAACTGTATGAATGCCCAGCTGGTCATCCATACCTACACACACCTCTCATATGTATACAGATATAGGATTTTATATGACACATAGGATCGTAATTCTGCCTTTGATACTCATGCCTCCCTTCTGGAATGCTGTTTCCAAATAATTCACAAATTACTGGCTGAAATATACTGATATAAAACATGAGGGTAAAATAAATTATAATATCAAGCTAATCAAAACACAGAAGTGCCCATACCATCCTCCAGGCCTGGTAGAAGATTGACCGAGCAGGTGAGCCCACAAGACAGAGGGTGGCTTTGTGTGTACATTTGGAGGTCTCACACACCTCAGGGTATCCTGACAGACTCCAGTGAGGCACTCCTGCAGCGGGAATACCTTTTTACTCTCCTGCCCCCTTTATAAAAAGACACATTGATCTCCTCCTTGTATTTATGGCAGCCTTTACTAGCTGCATAGAAACAGATCACCTTGATATTTGGTTCAAACACAGCAAGTCCCCTGAGTTTTTTCCCCAGCTGTTATGGAAGAAAAAAATTGTTTAAACACTCACTTCAGGGAAGCTGCAGACAAAGGCATTACCTCTTCCCAGATGTGGATTCTGCCTGACTTTGAAGTGAATCTATTGAGCCATCCTTGAGACTGTTCTGCATGTTCTGTCATTATGTTAAACCATTAATTGTCCTAGTTTCCAGCATAATGTGCATTAGAGTTTTTAAGATCCGCTGCTGTGTCAGGTTTTTCTCTCCAGTTATCCAGCCTACTTTAAAAAGAACCATGTTATCTGAGTCTCTGAGGTTTTGAGTATTTTCACATGTCCCGTGGAAACTTGCCATTTAGTCTAATGGAAGCAGGAGTCAGACTCAAGAGTTTGAGTTGGCATGAAGATTCACAGGTGAATAGCCTAAAATGGTAAAATATACATAAGTATTTTAACCTCTTAGATTTAAGGGAACATGGCCTCTTTTGTGGGAAGTTGCAGCTTAAGTTTATATTATCTGTGCTTTAAAATGTTATAGTGTGCTTTATGTGGCCAACTCCACACTGACAGCCTAATTAACATCTGGAATAAATAGAGGTGTTCCTTCAATGGCTGAAAGCTATAGATAACATTGGGGTTACTTTTCTTTTCTCTGTAGTAGCTCTTTTCCAAACCACTCTGTCTGCTCCAGTCCTGCTTAAGCCCTCCCAGTTTTAACACAGCACAGTCAACTAATAGGAATTTCAGGGATACAGAAATAAATCTCCAACACCTTCCTCAATTGAGATTAGAATTTGCCCCTAAATTTACAGCTCAATATGAGGTCAGCATTCCAGTTCTGTTTTCTTTTTTTAGTTAACCAGAAGGTCTGTTATGTCCCTACAATTCTCCTGGCTGGTTCACAACTAGAGAAATACATAACAGGTCAGAAAATTTATTTCACTGCTTCAACAAGAAATTAATAGAATTGATTAGCTACAGTATCTCAAGGCTTAGATCCATGCTTTGCAGAAGAAATTCATAATATCCTGAAAGTTGAAATCCTGAAACATCATTTTACTGCTGTGAATAAGACCAAATCAGCTATTCGTTGCACTCAGTAAAGATACAGTATAGTGAACAGAATGATAAGCCTAGCTCGCTGTTAGCACTGTAACGAAAGCAGCAAACCATGACAAGGTTAATCCCTGCCATTAAGAGTGACTATAACACACCTTGTTGATATTAATAAGGTCTTTGAGCTTTATTTTATAAAAGGCTTATTAAGTCATAGTGTGAATTTGACCCAAATGCTGCTGATGCTTTTCTGTCATCGTATGATATGCCTACTTCACAACTGGTAGAGGAGGTTGCTCTGTAGACCCCGTTTCTTAATCAGAGATTAAAGCAGCTATCATGGCTGTAGATATGGAAAACTCTAAGAAATTGTGTGCCTCTTACAGAGTTTTACAGTGTCATTGAAGACCTATTCTGAGACCCACAGCAGAGTTTATGGGGCTCAGTCATGATTCTATCCCCTCCACCCTTTCTTTCTTGCAATTCATTTCTCTACTATAAAAAATGAAATACTGTCAGTATTACACATTTAATTAATCCATCCCTTTATTGCTAGTAAGCAGATACAATTCTTTAATGGCTACTCCGTTGAAACCTAGTAAGACTAAAACCCCCAGCAGAGCAAAATATGTGCTTGAGCAGCCATCTAAGAAGGGCAGGATAATGTTTTCTTACCTACTCTCCTTGTGCATTTGCATGATCTTGCTCTCGATGGATTGCTCTTGCTGGGGAGAGGAGAAAGCTCCTCTCCTCAGCAGAAATTGAAAAGATCCTTTCTGAAATCTTTTTGGTTCCTATGTCATCAACCCTGTTTTAAGGTAATTGGGTCATAGTTATGACAAGAGAAGTGGCTGTGAAGTGTATGTTTAAGCGGTTTTTGATGGCTTTGTGGTAGTGGAGCCCACTTCCACCTCACAATGCCATTAACATTGCCAATACAGCAATTTCTTGGGATACATAACATAAGCCAAAACAGCCCATTTCTTGGGATACACAGGGAATACAAAATCAAGGAACACAGATATTAGATGGTGAATGGCAGCTTCACTGACCTTTGCTTCACTGGTTTATTGCTAGCAATCTTTGATTCTGCATATGTGAAAAATTGAGTGCAAAATGCCACAATTTATTGCTGAAATATTTATGAACACAAAAATGTAATGATAAGGTTTCGGATGCTGTTATCATCATAAGTAATGCTACGTACGTGACCTTCTCAGAGCAGCTCACTGAGCGCCACTGGAATTTCTGTTCAAAAATGATTCATCCCAGCAGAGGGTCGTGCCATCTCCCTGGGTTAAGTCGCAAATTTCCCAGAGAGTGTGTGAGCGTGTGTTTGGATTTCAGGAAGCAGCCCCCTCCCAAAACTTAATGATGGAGGTTGTTACAAGGTCTAAGCAAAGCAATTATTTTAAACTACAAGCCAAAAAAACATTCACTTTGTTTGTTTTTCTCCGGGTTGTCCTTGACTTTCAGAGCTGGAAGACAGCTGCAGGCAGGAGGGCAGCCAAGCTAGCCAAGGAGGAGCTGCAATTAGTTTCAGAAATCCCTCTGAGCAGTACAGGGAGGTGCATGATCACCCCTCCCGAGGCTTTAGCACAGAATAAGGCACCCATATATATTTTTTAAACATGATCTGCCCTTAAGTTCACCTGCTAAATCAAAGGCAAGTCCTGGTGGAAAACAAGCAGGAAATGAGACAATGCCAAAGATAAGGTTATAAAGCAAACTTTGGAGGGAGCAACACGAGCAGCCAATAACTGGGGACCACATCTGCCTGACGGAAATACAGCAAGTCAGATTCACCTTTCCCAGGCAGAGACCAAGAACAAAGGGAAAATTGAAATGCTTGGAAATATGCAGGAGCTGGGAACATGGGTTTTCAGCACATGCACAAAGGCACCCAGCAAAACAGAGAAGGCTGCTTCCCCTAATGAGAGGTGGGAGGAAGGAGGGGGAGGGAAACATACTATTGTGTTAACCCTTTGCTGTGCATAGGCGCAGTGCTTTTTTGGAAGCAAACTATTTTTTCAGAGCTGCTTTATGCAGATATCAAACACTGAGGTGGTCACACTAACCCTGCATTGGTGCAGACTCCATGGCAGCTCCTCTCTGCAAGTCCAATGTCAGGTTTGCAATGGTGAGACAGAAATACAGAAAAGAGAGAACAAGTGGCAGAAAAGGAAGTCCAGGAAGAAATAAACAAAAAAAGTTGGGGAAAAGGCAGTAAAAGGAAGAGCAGAGAAAGCTGTGTGAAGGGGGGAGGGTGAGAGAAGAAAAACCTGAGTGTTACACTTCATATTTTAGTCCTCTCCTTCCTTACTCTGACAAATATAGCAGAGATTTCAGTACATACATCACACTTTGGTGTAAATTGATCAGAAAATTGATGAAAAAAATGGTAAAGATGTGCACTTTATTCTAATTTGACAATATTAGCCATGCCTATCCAAGTCATTTAGCAAAGGTGATACCAGAGAAAAACTCCTGATAAACACTGCTGCTATACAAGCTGATGTAAAGCAAACAGTAAAGATACTGCTATGTATTCCTTAAACAAAGCAGGCCGTATCTCAGAAGCAAGGAGATTTACTACAAACTTACAGGAAGATTTGTAGCTGTAAACTGATAGGATGAGTAGCCTTCAATTCTCCAAGCATCGTATGCCTGAGGGAGGTTTTGCTGACTCTGAACTGGTACTAGCCCGAGCAAAAGAATCAAGCTCTGTACTGTAGACATTCTGCTGGTTAACAGAAAACCTGAGGGAAAACTGGATGACAGCATTCCTCCTATTTTTTCCACCCCTAAGATGTTGCAAGATATGATCAAACACGATGCAAGATGCTTAATCTTATTTGCATATTTTCCCATCATTTTATGCCAGACACTGGAAAAAAATTACATAAAGCAAGTATCGCTTTGCCTGGATAACAAATGTAAACTATCTTAAGGTGTGTTCAAGGACAGTTCTGCTCATTTCAGGCTTCCTTCGGTGGTTCAGGCTTTGCAGTTCTTTCAACCACAATTGTTATGCAGGACACTGAAAGCTATTGAAAATTTCATAACATTCTTGAAAAATTCATAGCATTCATTCATTCATTCATAACATTACTTGAAAAACACAAGAGGGGATCAGTACAAGTTTGATTACTTTGGTTTTAACTACATTAATGCTACAGAAGTTTTCTTCTTAGTATTTTTTTTTTAGCGTATTCCATTTCTGGCTTACTTGTGGTGACTTGCAGAGTGGTTAATTACTGCTTGGAGGCAAAAATTGTGGCACAGAGGTCATTAAAAAGAGAAAGATTTAGGGAGTGCAAAAAAAGCCAGTTTTTTAGAACTGGTTGCTTAGTCCAGAAGGGGATACATTTTTATAGCATGCATAAAGCAGGAATATTTATCTTGAAGCAAAACCACAATATTTTCCTTTCTGTTTTTAGAACCAACCATTTGGTTGTTCACTAAGATTGTTAGACAGATCTTTCATTGTTACTAGCTTCTATTACAGTATTTTCCCTGACAAGAAAACTTTCAGGTTATTTAGTATGATAACATAAATAATTCTTAGCTGTCCCTCAAATTCTGTGCATCATACATAAATAAAATATCCCAAAGAATATGTGGTGACTCTATCAGAAAAAGAACAAAAAATCCTAAATAATTTTTATGTTTAATTGCATTAACTTCATCTTCCTTCCAAATAATCTTGAGTTTGACACCTGCCATGTTAACTCAGGACATTTCCTCTCATCAACATCATGCCCAAACTTGACCACCTCCTGTTTCCCATAGATTTTATTAAAAGACTATAGAAAACACAAGCACCTTGCAAAATCTGATCCAACAAAGTAAGTCAGTTTCTTAGGTGAGCACCTCAGTCTAATCACAAATCAAGCAAGCAAATGGGCTATCTCAGAGAAGTGATGAGAAAGAGGATTTGCTTTTGCAGTTGGAAGCTGAGACACTGCTTGCCTGAAAGCTGGTAAAACACAGGGGCAAAGAACAGGAGTCTGTTACATCAACTTAGTTAATGGGAACCAAGGCAAAACTGTTGTTGCAAATGTGCCCAAACAGCTTATTTTTCAGTGGGAAACATAAATATTTGTGTTTCTGGGAGCAAAATAGAAGTGTTGAATTTTGAGAATTTCACAAGAAAAATGTGTGTTCCTGGTTTAAGTGCTCAGACTCCTCCCCAGAAGAAGGAACTTGCAGTGGATATATCTCACTCCAGCTGGATTGCATGCAATTAACAGAGGCTACTTTTTTTCTTTTCTGCATACAAAAAAAGGTATTTTTCTCCATCTTTTCCTACTCAATACAAAGTTTAAATCAAGATGGTTGGTCACCGCAGAGAGCCCTGCCCTCTTCTCAGAGCTTTGTTTGCCAGGATTCCACCAATAAGCCAT
The DNA here is from genome assembly GCA_024733675.1 of Psilopsiagon aymara. Taxonomy (NCBI): domain Eukaryota; kingdom Metazoa; phylum Chordata; class Aves; order Psittaciformes; family Psittacidae; genus Psilopsiagon; species Psilopsiagon aymara. The sequence goes on from JANRGW010003556.1 coordinate 15,676, forward strand.
TTTTCAGTGTGCTGGCATAGTTTGTTCTCAGGAAACTGAAGCAAAATGGAGCCATTGGAGATTTACCACAGCACCTGACTTATTGATAGCTCAAAATAGTAGGGGTTTTTTTATTAATTTGACTAACATAAGGCTCAGACCTTTACAAAGAATTGGGTTTTGACAGGCTCTGAAATAGATTTTTCTTTAATTAGGTACTTAACTCTTGCTTGAAAACAGAAATGCATTCACAGATACACACACACAAACATACTTTCTACACTGCTAGGATCTTTACCACTGCTGGCATAGGCTCCTTGGTTACAAGTCTGTTTTATGTACTAGATGAGCTGTATATATTATGATTTCTTATTTAGGTTTAAGGTCTTTTCTCTAGGTATTTTACATGTATCAATATAATCCAGGAGTGGCCATACCAGGTCAGAGGTCCAGTAGCTCATTCTCTGTGATTGCAGCCAAAAGCAGATGCTTAATATAAAATGTAAGCACAACATGGAGCATTACCATTATATGCTCTCAATTTTCAATGTTCTGTGTCTCAAGGAAGTCACAATTTAGCAAATCCACGCATAGAGGACTTTCAGTCATTAAAATTCTTTTACTCGCTGTATATTTCAGAGTTGGATAACTTGAAAATATAAAAAGAAAAATAACTCTCTGCTGCCTCTATGGGAGAGAGGGGGAAAGTTAACCTGGGCATCCTAAAATGAATTTAGTTTTCCATACGCAAATTAGATTCAGCCCGATGTACCTACGCTGACTGTTGTGATTTTCAAAATGATCGTAAGTGGAACGTGAGAACACATTTCTTAAAGAGTGACTGAAATTCTGAAGGCACAGCCAGTGTTCACTCTGTTCCTCCATTGCACCCAAAAGCTGCGCTGCCATGCATCCAAGCAGTTGGAGGCACATGGGAAAGAAACACTGCTATGTTCCATAAGATATTCACTGTAAGGTTTCTACTGCCTTGAAGCTGAAAAGATCCAGGTGAACAACTCATTTCCATGTCATTATCTTTTACCCAATCTAGCTGTAAAGATTGCCTATGTTGGCAAAAGGATTAGACGCAGTTTGCTTTATAGATTAAACTGGATTTCCTTGAATTGAATTGTGTGTTCTGACCTTGTCCATGAACTCAGACTCTCCAGTATTTTGATTTCTGCCTTCAGAGCTCCTCATTCAAACACGTAATTTTAGTCAAATTATTTTTCACTTTTTCTTGTCAATACAATCCACTGGATGTCAAGAGCATTCATTACCAAATCTAGTTCACACCAATAGTAGAGATTCTCAGAAATAAGAGTTATGGTGTTACCCACACACATACGTCTATATCCCCCTTTCCCATCTTTACACATATCTCTCTTTTCTCTCCTTCTCCCTTTCTCTTCCATGCAATTCTGAGGGGAGCAATTCCATCCTTACTGCACCAGGGAGGTTGCACATGAAGGCTAGAGAGTGCAGAGCACTAGTATAACATATAATCTACAAGCACATGTGCAGCCCCAAGAAGCTTGTACTCAGCTGAGCAGATGGCTTCACACCAGGGCTATCAGCCAGGAACTAAAGAGTCACATTTGACTAGGAAAAAAGTTAAAAGATGTGGAACTATTTAATTCATGATATCTGGGTTAAGCCAAGGCTTTAAACAGCTCTTTAGTCCAAATGCCAAGAACATTAATGTACTGATGTAGAATTTGGAACAACAAACCCAACAACAAACAAATGTTTCATTTCAGGACATTTGCTGGAATCCCCCAAGTTTTTCTTTTCCTCTCCTTGCTTTGCCCCAGGAAGAACAGGTCTTGAATTCACATCCTGTAGCCCTGGCCCCCACCCCTAAGTAAGACAGCTGGGTGCCATTCAGCTCCGGTGTGATCTTTCAAAGGTGGAAGGCCCGCAAGCATTGCTCCCCTTGAGAAACAAGGCAAGGCTTATTTTGTTTCCTTGGCATGGGATTTACATCTATGCACAAATGATAATTTTTGTTTATCAAACATGGGAAGAACAGAGATACTCTAAAGAAGAATATATATGCCTGTGAGTTCTTTAGGGATTACAGGGCCTAACACAGGGGGCCTGGCAGGAGCCTTTAAACTCTGTTATCATTAAAATAATTTCATAGGTCCATGTATCCAGCTGCCCACTCTCATGATTTTATCAAGCATCTCCCTGTAGCGGATGTGACATTCTCTCCTGGCACCTGGAGATTACATGACAATTTCCACTTTCATTTATAATGAAAAAGCTCCCCAAGTTCACAAAGAAGATCTTGATACCAGGAATAAAATATAAACAGCAAATAAAAAGACTGTATTTTTTTAAATTGATTTTGAAGTCTGTCTCGCCAGCGACTGAAGACCTCCCTTATGGTTCTGGGCTGATGATTACAGAAGACAGTTAAGGCTTAGCTCTGAGGCTGGCTCTGACCATTGCAAATTTGTCCAGAGCTGGGACCATTCTGGGACTCTGCTGTCCCAAGCAGAGACAGAAACGGTATCAGTATCTTGGTTCCAGTACACCTGGCTATGGTCCTTACGAGCCATAAATCATTTTGGGATTCTTCAAGATAAAGAGACTTCCTTGGGTACCAGTTATCATTACTGTGCCATGCAGATCTGTTTTCACAGCTGGATGCCCTGATGCTCACAGCTAGTGCTGCTTGAAGGAGCCACCTGCCAATGCAACTCCGTAGATCAGCCAAATGCCAGGATTGAAAATGTTTCTATACCTTAAAATCAGTTTCTTTGCAACTTAAATTGGACATGTCAGCCTAGTTTTTGATATCTTTAGTGGCAGTTTGAAGGGCACCTCCAAAAGGAAACCGGGCCAGACAACACTGGCATTTTATGCATTGACAATAAATCTCCCCACATCTTTATTTGTAATATGAGGGAAAATATCAAAACTTTAAGAAAGGAAATTAATTTCTATACAGCTAAGAATCTCTTTTGTAAAACAGAAAAACGTATTCACTCTTCCCAGATTTACACCATTAACTACCTTTCTGAAACAGCGTATCTCAAACCCCCTTTCCCCATTTCATTAAGTGCCAAGATTTAATCAGCCTGAGTTAGGTGGAGACCAAGGGGCAGGAGAGCCCTTTACAAAGGAAAGAAGTAAAACATTATGCATCCTATTAGCCAGTTTGAAGTAGAGGGGAGTTAGCTGCTTTTTTTTTGGTAATTTAAGCATTTCTATTGGAGTTTCTGGGAGTTGCCTCTTTCCTGCTTCACAGATACCTCTGACTCAAGGGTGTTGCTTTGGGAATTGAGAAGGATTTTTTTCCAGCTGGGCCTATATAGACCCAGGGTTTATCCCATATTCCTCTTAGCACCACAAAGCCACATTTAAGGCAACAGATTTCAAAGCCTAACACCACTTAAAGTGCTTCACAGAGACATTTAGCCCAACACACTTGCAGTTGCTGTCTCAGGAGACACAACAGTGAGTGCTGGGGAGTTCAGTGCAAAGCCATGAGACCGGGAGATAGAGCAGGGCCCTGCACATTTGTGGGCATTCCATGAACTTGTGTCTTGGAGCAACTTGGAAAATAGCTGGTAAATCAATTCCATAAACTCTTAGCTTGTGTTGTCTTCAATTATCTGCATTTCTGGATCAATGGCTTACTGTTCAATCCATTCCTAATGTGTTACTGGAAACTGCACTTACATTTTTCCTGGTTGGGAAATGCAGTTACGTATATATTTCTTACAACTCGGCACTTCTTCTCTATAGATTTCAAAGCACTTTACAAAGCAGAGACATTTACAGAAAGGAGAAGCTGTACACAAGGTAGAATTACCCTCATGTGTGCAGCCTGTCACAGGTAGAGCAACCCAGAACCTCTGAATCCTTATTCATTTCCAAGGCACTGAAGTACCCTCTTTTTCCTTGTCCAATCTGAAATGTAACTGAGCTTTTATTCAGTGAGTGGCAGGCTCGTTGGTTGCTGGCCACCAAATGGACATCATAAACTTTTATTCTTTTAATAATAAAATTCTGAAGAGATAAATTAAATTAATGCTTTTCCTTGGCTTTGGACTGTTCACTGAAACTGTCAGCTAGGACAGAACCTGTAGCTGTATTTGTGTAAAGTGACACTGATCAGGAGAAAACCCTATATCCAGTGCTACTGAAGGAATGAAACACCATCTATCCACCGTGGCTGGAGGCTCTAGGAGAAGCTGTGCCTGCTAGGACCAGGCTGATTCCTTCCAACCAAGGCACACATGCCTTGAAGAAGGCAGGTGATCATTCTACTATGGGCTATCTGAGAGCGGAAGCTTCAGCTTTAGTGGTCTGCTTTCAATAGTTTGGCATCTCTGGACAGGTTAACTTGCACTTGATCCATTGTTTACATGCCTAGGGAAAAAAAAACCTCCCCCTTATACCTTATGTTCCATGGAATACCGGGTTATCGTGAAACAGCAGAGTCCTGCCTCTCCCACCTTGATGCATAACCAGAGAGAATGGCCAAGACACAAATCCTGAGCAAGATAAGCCATTCATGGTCAGCAGCAATAAGCAGTGTAAGCAGCATTAGAGCCAATCATAAAAAATGATCCTATAACTACAGATACTTTCCCTAGTTTTATAAGGGACTCAGCTTCCTTCCCAAAGGCTTCCAGGACTCAGCTTCTATCTCCCGCTACGCATATGTTGACAACTATATTTTCCTCATCCATACATTCAAAGCAGAAGCCAAGAATGCAAAGGTTATTTGCTTCCAAAACCCTCTCTCCATGGACAGGTCTGTGATGTCTCTGATGATGAATAGCCCCATGCTGGCATGCAAATTTGCTAAATGTAACCAAGGAAACGGGGTCCTTACTAAAACCATATACTTCTCAGAGCATTTGCTGGAGGAAGAATAACATCTCTGCTGTCTGTGTGTTGTCACTCACCTCTGGGAATGCCATGTAAAAATAGTTACATATGTATAATGAGGAATAGGAAAAAAAATACATTTTAGGTAAATATAGTCAGACAGTCCTCTCAATGAATGGACTGATTTGATCAGGAAAGCTGACAGAGTAGCATCCGGGGTTCAGCAGTAGCAGTCATTTTTCTCCTTCTTAAGTAGCTGCTGCAGTGCTGTGTTTTTGACTTTCAGCCTGGAAACAGCGCTGACAAGTAGAATAGCAGTACTGACATGGTTTTGATTCCCAGTGGAAAACAGAGGGGAGAATACACAGGAAATAAAACACTGCTTGGACCATTTAGATACAGATTTGTTGTTAACATATACCTGGCCATGTGGATGAGTTTAACATGCTATAGGCTGGAGGTATAACCACAGCACACTTGAAAATTTAAAGCAAACTTATGGCACATGTGGACATCAGTGCTACCTTAAACAAACAAACACAAAACCACCACACAAACAACACAAAAACTTGAAATCCTGAGACAGCCTGAATAGCAGAGGGGATAATGAGATGAATTGTGAGTTAATGAGGAGGAAAACTGAGGTTACCCTGGTGTGCCAGCCATCCATAATGTACCCAGACTAGGCCTTGCTGAAGGGAATTATGTGGAAAATGAACTAGGGAACACGACCTGTGGAGAAAGTTGAAAAGGGGTAAAATCAGCCTAGGTTTGGGTGATGCTCATGGTCTCTGTGGATGCAGCATACTTCTCATGGGTTGCTGTTCTGCATGTCTTCCACCATGTCCATCCCAGCACCAGGCCACACTTAGCAATCTTTTTCTACCTTAACTCCTTCTAGAAAAGCCATACCAGGACAAGAGGTCAGAGGGAGCACACAGACCTGTAAGTAGAGCAGAATTCATTCCTTCTTGGGAAATCCGTACCGCAGACATGATGTCAGTGTGAGCTGAGCTAACAAATGAACCTTTGAGAGCAGTCAGACTGGCACAAGGCAGAGGCAGGCAACCATTTGGCAGGAAAACTGTGAAGATAAAGGGCCAACATGCAGTTCTGGGATAGCAATGGTACTGCGGGGAGGGTACCATGGTGCAGCCAACAACCACAGAGGAGGGGAGCTACTTCATTGTGTGTTGCAGACTCCTGGAGAGAGTTATGTCTGTCCAGGATGAGCAATTCTTTAACTAGAAAAATTGTAAGTTAAAATAAATGAACAGATAAATCCAGGATCGCCTTGTATTCTCTCATACCTTGAGAGTCATCTCCTGTCTCTCTGGTTTCTTCATTAGGTTCTTTAGACTTAGAGCTCAGGGCTCCACTGTGCTAATCCTAAACCCAAATAAGCAAAAATCTCTGAGACAGAAGAAAACATTCTACCACTTCATAGACTGTAATATAAAGAATCTGAATCTATATCTATGAACAGGACATGAATAAGTGAAGGAGCAAAGATGTCTCATTGATAATGAATGGAAACATTTTAGCTGTTGCAAGCAAATTGGAAAAAAGTTTGGCCATTCACTACATTTTGAAGAACTGCAAAACTGCAAAACATCCACCGAAAGCTTCTGGAAATTTATCTAAAGCATCCCAGAATGTGAATGGGAGGAAATATCAAGAAAAAATGTCTTTCTATAGTTTCCAGTTTTTCCTGACGTCGTCTAGACCAGCACTGCCCAAACAATACCTGTGGTATTTTGGTAATTCCACTTTTGCTGCCACAGATTCCAAGAAGTACCAATATGTGAGGAAATGTAAAATTAAACACTGTTCCTAACCTCAAAAATGTTCATATTTGGTTCATTTGCGCTGCAGGGAAAAGCTCAAGTTAAATGGTATTTTCCATTAAATATATTGTTCATCTCTGCTTACAACTCTTCTACAACTGTTGTAACAATCCCAATGTATTTTGTACCAGCTGAACTTCTGGCATTGATATTTTGCACTATTTGTATTGACACATAATGTTGTCCCAATTCACTTTCTAAAGAGGATGTTATATTGTACAAAGCTACCTCTCTTATGGAGGTGGTGATTTATACTTGGAGATGACCATCAGGTCCCTATCCCTGTCTCAAACCTAACAACTGCAAAGATCTGTACAATTCAAAAGTCTAGCAATAGATAGTAAATAATTTTGACTGTAGAAGATACTGACTGAAATCCACTAGTTATGTGTAATTGTCATATGTTTATTAGGAGGCTTGTGAAATTAATTTGGGCTCCAAGTTCTGCACATTCATGACAAAAAGCCTCATCTGACATCATGATGCCATTGAGTGCCATGGAGAGTAGGTGAAGACTGACTGAATGTGGAACAATTGGAAACCCTCTTCCATGAGACAGCATTGATGCCAGGGTAAAATACAAGAAAGGCACCCTAGAGAAAACGTAATAGTCATTAGTGATCTACAGTTTAGGTTATTCTGTGACAGTACACAAAGTACAGCAATGAACCATTTGACACTGACACCAAAAAAAAAATCAGTAATTTTATACCAACTTATAACACCACCATCATTGTCAGTAAAAAAAATCTTTGAGATAGCAGGCAGGTAGGCACCTTAGAAGATTAAAGAGACAAGGAGTATTTACTTAAGCAAAGTAAGACAGACATATATAACATAATGAATGATAACAGCAATGCCAAATGGGCTCTCTTATTTACTCTAATTTACCTTGGGACATAGTACCAAAAAAGTAAGCAATGGTATGTAATTTAGAATTGAACTATAGAGACATTACAGGACATTGTTGAAGTAACTGACATAGAACTTTTCTGTATCTACCTATTAAGAACTTCAGATGAAGAATAAGTCACAAGGTATGACTTGGTATACAGCCTTGTGCTATCATCTACAAGATTTTAATCACATGTATACCATAGAAAAGAGGTAGGGCATCCACTAAGGGAAGCACTCCAAAAGGACCAATCCTATGTGACTAAGTACTTTACAATAGCAGCCATAAATAAAAGGTGTGTGATTCAGTCACAAAAAATATGCAATAGGCATTTCTGCAGCTATCAGTAAGTACAGTAAGTACAGCTTGTAACACTGGAAGAGTGAGGCTGAAAATGATCCATCATGGATCCTCTGAGTTAAAGGTAAAAGACCTCAATCTCAGTTTCTTCTTTTTTCCCAAATATTGAAATACATAAATATTTTTTCTTCTTTTTTCTTTTTTTTTTTAAAAAAAAAAGGAGAATGAGAGATTTTTATCTTGTGGAAGCAAAAAAGCAATTCAGTCTGGAAATAATTTAAGCTTTGGTGGCACAACACATGTTTCAATCCCAATTTATAACCAGTACCATTCTTACTGGTAAAGAAATTACTAAGGAAGAAATTAAAGTGTGTAATTAATGTTACAACATTACAGTAACACATAAATAATTTCTCTGGCAGGTCATACAATTCACATGCATATTTTATTAAACTGTAAGAAATAATTTTCTGTGTGACCCTGATCTTCCTGCATGCTTTGAAGTTTGAAAGCCAGCAGTATAGCCTATAAGTTTAAAGAAATTTAGAAAGAATTGTGAAGTTAAAAGGTACTTTTGATGTTTGTTCTTTCTCTTCTATCACAAGGGCATTCAACGCAGAAGAAATAGGAAACATTAATGCCTAAGAAATTTCCATGGTGATCGTGCTAATTTAACTCTTTCTAAACACTTAATATAAAAGGCTAGAGAGAGCTATTAATTTAGAAGGGGTTCGAAGATGGCACTAGGAATCTCCTCTTTTGTTTCCCACAAATTCTCCTCTTACTGTCCTTGCACACATTGCTGGGAGTTACCTTTTCTGCTGAGAATAGCTACCTTTGCTTGTCAAGTACCACAGCAGTTTTTCACATCTCCCAAGCCCAGATTCAGAGAATACCCCGTTGCCCTAAGAAGCATTACCAGTACCTCTGATTACACAAAAAATGCATAAGATTGCCAGACAACATCTACTCCTTTGTCCAAACATCCTCCTTATCCCCATCATCCAGAAGTCTGCATCCACAAACATGTTGGGCTGCAACGGGACATATGTGTACAGCGTAACAGTGACATGTGGTGGTCAGTCAGATTTTTTAGTATCTTTCTTCCAAAGAGGCTGAAAGTCGAAAACTAGCTGATAAATGAGACCAGGCTGGCTGTGCTATGAATACCTTCCCTTTGTCTTACTCATTCCCACAACTCTTCAAGTCTTGTAGGAGCTGAGCCCATCCTCTGGCATATAACTGAGGAAAAAGTGTAATGGGAGTAGAAAATGAACACCAGTGCTGCTGAAGTTCACAGGAATTTCCCAAAGGACAGGCATGCATTTTATGTCTGGTAAATCTTTGTCCATTCTGAACATTTCTCACCAGAAGCACTAGCAGGAGAAAATATACCATACAGTAAATCCCTTGATGGAAATATTTCATCTTCAAGTGTGGCAATGCCAAAGCTTTGTAGCTAACGCTTGACTGCTTTGGTGGTTGCTCTTGGAAGCATCCTGAGTTTGAGCGGAGAAGGCAAATGCAACTCCAAAGAAAAATGTTTCAAGGGGGGATTGCAGAGAGCAAAAAGTTAGAAAAGGAATCAAAAATGCCTCAGTAAAGGTTATAAACCCAGCTTCCCTGTCTCCTGAGCACAAATATTTCAAGCAGTCCCACCCACCGTGTATAATGAAGTGCAATTGTCCATTAAAATTGCAGAATCAGGACTTTAAAGGGTTGTGGGTTATTCTTCTCTACACTGAACCCTATCTAGTACTTAAAGACAAGAAACATACCCACAGGCACTCAAAATAATCTCTACATGTATGTCATATGAAACACCATGAGGTTGTGAAAAAGCACATTTAAATCAATTATCGGTAATTTCATAAAGCAGATTTCTCAGAAATATCAATTTAAATTCCTGCTAAACTGTTAAATAAAATTACCTGCCCACCAAAGATGAGGCTTTAAGTCTCCCACTTGGTGCAACAGTCTCTGTTTGCCAGCTGTATTGTAATAACTGAAAAGTTAACATCTCTGACTTTATAATTAGTTGAATTTTAATGAACAAAATGAATTAAATCTTTCAGCTTAGCTGCTTACTCTGTGAACCAGCCTGAGTTCCTGAAAGATAAGAAATGGATTGTGCTTATTCAACAGCTTTTCTGTGTGGAGACAGACGGAGGAAAAGAAGCCAGGTTTCTGTGGAATTTAAACTCATTATTAAAAAAAAACATGATAATGGTAATTATGAATATGAGTTGTAGAATTAATTAGTGGGTTGGAGAGCAGCTCTGAAATGAGAACACGCGTCTTTTAGCATGTCCAGGGACAGTGTGCTTTGTTAAATGATGGCCTGTCTGGATGTCCCAGCACACACAGATACACACACACACACACACATATATATACAGTTTTATGCATACATATATATATATATGCATCAGGATATAAATCCCTTGTAATCACACTGGTCCAGAAATACAGTTGAAAGAGCATGAAAGAACACATAATTTCTTCCAGCTTTCATTCCTTTTTCCTTGTTGCTGAAGCTTTTATCACCCTCACTGGTATCTACATTTCACACAAAAAATATTGAACATCTTTTAAGTTTTTCCATTTCCCTCAGAATGAAAGGGACTGCAGTATGTTGGTGCAATTTGCCAATAACACTAGCAAACTAAATGGTAGATAAGTAGATGATGAAGTTGGCTTATTTCCAGGGCGTAAATTCATTGTCAGCTAGGCATATCTTCTAACCAAAAGAATCACATCTTCTTTGAGCAACAAAAGAGAGCAAGCTATGAATATTTCTGTGAATCTATAAATCCACTTTGCTTTTTAAATTCTACATTCTGAAATTGAAACAGGCACAGGTGTACCATATACATCTATACATACATACATGCAAACACATGTGCAAAGACTGACTCTCTTCAACCACATGATTGCTGTACAGCACGGAAATTTACAACGCTAAGTGGGGGATTAGCAACTGCTTAGGGATTTAACCTCATTTCTATGCAAAAAATTCCAATCAGAGCTTAAATAAGGAGTTACATATGAGATACGTTTGCAGATGTTTCTATCCAAAATTGCTCTTCTCTTCGTGCATTATGCTTTTTCATGTTAAACAGCAGAAGCAATGTTTTAAACAATAGGAAATGTCTCTGCAATCGCATGTTTAGACTGTGCACACTGCAAATTTTGAGTGAGGATTAATATCTATTTTGTTGCCTTTTTCGCTATCACATATTTTTCTGCCTGTGAGAATTTTAGCTTGCTAAACACTGCAAAATGCCCTAGTTCCCCAGAACTATTAAATAGTCTTGGAAGGGTAAAAGAGCCTTTCTGTCACATACCTTTAAGTTTGAATATTTTGTTTTCCTGTGTAATTTCAATTTTGCTGCGAATCAAAACCATCTACAGTAAACAGAAAGCAGAACTGGAGTTTGCTGATATTATGGTCTGCCAGGAACAGAAGCTGTTATTTCAAGTCTGAAGAATTTTATACCACTCTGATAGCTTGTATACCATCAGAATCTTATTAAACTGCTTCTGCCTGACCTGGAGCCTGGAGCCTAAGCCTTTATGTGTGGGAACTTTAATGCTAATAACAAAATAGACTTTAATGAACCACAGCTTCAAAAAGAAATAATATCAAATTTGAATGACTTCTTGGAAAGGATTTTATACTATCAGCACTGATTAACAAAATAAATCCAACTGTGGTCTGCTACATTTGTTTGTTTCAGCCTCAAGTTTGGCTGCCTGACCAGTCTTTGAGCTTCTTTACCCCAAAAAGTGTGCCGCAGCCCAAAGCCAAGGGTAACGTCCCTGTTCAGCTCACTGTGCAAAATACAGTAGGAAGTCAGCGTTAGAGCTACCTGGCAGAACTGACATTGTATATACAATAAAATTGTCCAAAATGTGCAGATCAATGTATAAGAGAAAACTGAGCTTCAAAAAATGGGGTTACATGGCAGAAACACAGATACAGAATTGTTCCTGCCCCATTGTAGAAAATGTTCAGCCACTCCTTAGTTAAGGTAACACCAACGCTGTAATTTGCTCTTATACTGATGTCAGTGTGTTATCCCGATCTGCCTGAAAAAGACATGTAATTATATAAATAGAAACAGAGAAGAATCAGATTTCCAGGTCCATACATCTTTTTCAAAGTTGGATCTACAATCCTTCAGTTATTTCAGATTGAGCGGTTGTCTAGTATTTAAGTGACTTTATGCAAGAAAGAATATATTTGTAAAGCTAAAGAAGATCAAATAGCTTCTGACTAACAGGTCATTAAATAATCAACTTGATTTAAAGTTCTGACATTTGTCTATCATAATTTTTCCTCCTTTTGTCAGCAAACTACTTGCTATTACTCCCTGGAGGTTTCCATAATTCATACTCCAGTTGTATTTAAAGATGACAGGCAACAATTTTTCGGAGTCATCATTAATGACAATAGACAACACAGACATTCTGATTTTTCCAAGATAATTGGAGTCCTAGACATTGATATCACAAAATCAGAAACCAGCTGATGTTGTTGAAGGATACATACCTCTGTGTGTGTGTGTTTGTGCGCACACATACACACAAATACAACCTACATGTGCACTTGGGTTACTGTTGGTGGACTGATGCTGACAAAGAACGTAACTAATTTCTATAGCTGCCATGTAGTTGTGGTACTCCTTAGCCTCAAGAAATGTCACCAGACTATTTAAGATCATCGAGGGAACTGGACTGTAGAGGCATTGTTTTTGGGCTGTATGTTTCCACCCACCGTAGTGCCCCTAGTCATGTTCACTGAGGGCCATGCCAGCAGTGGGGACCCACAGGCAACTTCATGCAGCAGTCTCCCATCCACATCTTCAGACATTCACACAAGAAGGAGAAAAGACTATACATAATAACTAGCAGGGCTGAAACAAATTTGACCTGGGAGCAGTAAGCTCCCAGCATGTCTGTGTTACAAATGGCCAGCGACAATGTTGTTTGACTTTCAAATAGAAAAAAAACCCTTTTTTTAGTCTGATAATTTTCATGCCCTTGAGCACTTTAGTTTGTAATCACTGTATATGTTTGAAAATGAAGTCTTCCAATATGTTCTCACCTGTAGCTTATACTGCTGCTATTATGATGCCACAGCAAAGTAACACAGACTTGATTTTTAATCATTGCTCAGTTTTGGCTTTGTGTGAAGTGCAGATAGAAATTATTTTGCAGTCCTGATATTTTGTGGGTATGCAACATATCCCTTCCTTCCTTTCTAATGTTAATCAGTTCCATTTACAAACCTAAATATTACTGTTATAGATTCTCCTGCTGCAACACCCCCCTGCATCAGAAAAGCAAGCTGTGGTTCTGTTTCCTGCATCCCCAGCAACAGCAGGAGGGGATTAAGGCTCCCCCCCAGGGCCCTGTATCTGTGGTCAGCAGGCAGGAGCCAGGGCAGAGCACGGGGGGTTTCAGAGGCAGCGGAAGGGGTGCCAGCCGGCCTCCCAGGGTGCTCAGCTGCCTCCCCTGGATGGGGCAGCCAGGCGCCAGGAGTAGGTGAAGACCAGATGGCATCCTCCGTGGAGAGGGAGCAAGGAGGGAGTCACTGAGCAGACTGGGGGGAGACAAGCAGCAAGGAGCGTTTTGGAGCACCACGTTATTTTGGTAAATCTGGGCACCATCTTAAGCCTTAATCCATTCATCATAATCAATGAAAGCATAGATGTGCTTGTGACAGGGACAACAGGAAAACAAAACCCTAACACAGGCAGCTTTCTGTTAGATAATAAACATCCTGTAATCACAACTTAATTCACAGACTGACTGGCAACACTGAAGTCAGAATTCAGTTTGTGTGCTACAACTTTGGAGCTTTTGATTTCCAGACCAAACCCATATTTTTGTCAGTAAAGCAAGCAGATTCGACTCAACTGCAGGACAGGACTATATTATTGAGAAAGAAGGTACAATTTCTGCATAGCTACTTGCAGCCACAGCTCATTTTCCCCACACACTGCTGCAACCTGATTATCTCAGCGTCTCAGGAGACAACAAGCCACTGGATAATCAAAGTTTTAGATAAAGAACATTTAATTTTCAATTTGACAATGAATAAACTCTGTGGCTCAGAAAATGGGATGCAGGGACTCAGTGAATCCTGACAGGCAGACTTACATTTTCAAAGTGGCTGATGGAGAACATCTGACTATTCCTTCCCAGATACTTCCATACAGTTACAAAATATTCTATACCATCAACTTCTATTAGAGGATCTAGTGATTCTTTACTTTTTCACTTAATTGCAAAAATAGGCATTAAAATCCCTGCCTGATCAGAGCAGTATAATCCTGATTTATGTGCTATTTGTTCTCTTTAAGATCTTTTCTTTCCAAACGTGATCCTTTCTGAAATGTCGTTTCCAGTACCAGGTTTACCTCCTCGAGAAGACAGAGTGCTCTGGAGTGCTTAGGTGAAGTGTGCCACGGTGCTGCACACTGGAGCTGGGCTGCGCAGAGCCGGCTGATAACAACCTTCTGCCGTTCACATGGGTGTTTGCTGAATTATGCGACCACCCACAGAATGGCAAGATGCTTTTGAACAAGAAAAAGCACCTCTCCCTGCTACACAGCTTTACATTTGGGTTTCCTGTGTAATTACAATTTAGCTGCGAATCAAAACCATCATCAGAAAACAGAAAGCAGACCTGGGGTTTCTGATCTGTTATGTTGTGCGAGTAATGAGAGCTCTTCTTGCATGTCTGAAGAGAGCTGTAGTCCTGCAACTGCACATATGAATCTTGTTAAATTGCTTGTGACCAAGTGGAGAGCCAAAGCTGATTTTCATGCAAAGCCTACAGCACTAACCTAAGACAGTCTCTTCAGCAGCAAGTGCAGTGGCTCTGTTGTGGTACCAGCACTGAGTCTGTCACTAAAGCCTTCAAAATACCTTCTCTACATTACACGATAACTAAACAGTTCCTGTGAAAATTCACCTTAGCTACAACTCAGCAGGGAAGCACTTAGCCTAGGAGCCTTAATTTGTCCCTGTTAACCCAAAAGCACCCAGTGCAGTTTGTCTCAGTGACTTTGTGTTTCAGCACATTGTATGTGAGACACCCTGCCCTCATCCCAGAGATTCATTATTTATTAAGCTGGCAGAACAAACCTCCCCCTGGCTTGCAGCCCTGCTTCCCAACTTAGCTGGGGGGCAGCTTGCCTTCCTGCCCCTACTGCTCCACAAACATTGTAAAAACATCCCTTAGACCCTACAGCTTGGATCTGATTCATTCCTGTAGTGTTCTCCCCTTGGGAAGCAAGGTTTTTGCTACCTCTCATTTTTGCAGATGCAGCGAGGTGATCTCCCCATGCTGCAAACCCCAATAATCTCTATGAGAAAGGTGGAAAATACATATACTTATTTCTTCCTTCTGCAATACACACTGCTTTTCAAATTCCTCTTTTCCTCCAGAAGCTAGAATGCAGTTTCCCATAATACTTCCCAGCACCAGGGGACTGATGCCAATTCACCAATTCCTATTAAATAACTTCCTCCTGACACTTTGCCAGACATGTTTCCCTCTAAAAGCCTCCAGCTGCACAGATGGACAAATTTCACATGGGGAGGTCTCAATGGGCTCAGAAAGAAGAGATAAAGATGAAAGGTTTCCTATTCTGCAGGTTTCTGGCCCTTTCCTTCATGAAAAGGTGTGTCTGCAGGGAATCTAACAGGAGACCTTGCATCCAAAACATGCCATCACCTCTTTTCCATTCCCTTCTGGGCAAGTCACTCCATATCTCTATCTTAAGAAGTTGTTTACCCTTTCTTGCCCCAACTTCACAGCAGTTTTGCATTACAGCACTGATGCCGCAATACTGGAAAAACTTTACAGTGAAGTTCCACCAAATTAAAAGAAAAATAAGCATGATAATATTACTTGAGGCAGCTTTTACCTAGGAATAATAGTAGAGTTATTAAACAAGGATCCAGAGCTAAGCTGCATATAAAGTCCTTTTTCTCTGGTGTTCTGGAAAGTAGCTAGGATTAGTATGAAATTCAAATGAATCAGTTTCTCTTCCTGCTGCAAGGTAGATGGATGTTAATGAGCAATTAACCTGGACCTCTTTGCACAAAGGTGTGCCAACAAATCATGTTACAACACAGACCGAATGACCCAAAATTATTTTTTCTGCTCTGAGAATGATTTCTGAACCTGTCTGGCCACAGTGAAGTACCATGAAGAAACAGAAATTTGGGGTGTTAGGGGAGTGTTATTGTTATTTCTGCAACAGTCTGTGTAGATTATAACATCTGAAAATCTGTTTCTAGCACAACACGCTCTCTCACAGGAACATTACCTTGTTCTGTATTACTTGCTTGGAAATAAGGTACGAGAGTCTTGTATGGATTACCAAACCCAACAATTTATCAGCTTCACAGATGTTAAAACACACAAGGTGCACTTAACACCATTGCAGAATGCCACCATATAAATGTTTTTCACTTAAACAGTGTATCAACCCTTTTCTGGATACATAAAAATACTGCATTTTCTCCATTTTTTTTAGAAGCAGAAATAATACTGTACATCCAAGTGTGAAGGTGCAGAGGCTGAGGATGCCCAGCTCAGAAGCAAGGAATGTGAGTATTTATTTAAGATGTGTCAGTATTTCTGGTGTCCCTCTCGCTTTCCAAAGTAGATATGGCTGTATCTGATATAAAAGTGACATCTTGTTGCTAGTGTGGTGAGAGTCACAATGTATGTGTGATACAATATAGGTAAACCAAAATGGTCTATTACTCCTGAATTATTACCACAGGTTAAGAAGTTGTACAAAGTACATGTGAGAAAGAATATACTCTTGGAAGCATACACTTGATCTTTGCAATACCAGCAAATATACTGTATAGAAGGATGAAATGTGTATGTTTTCTCTGGTACTGAAAACTGATTCACCTCTAGGTCTGGGTGAACCTGTAATGGTGGAGAAATAACACTTTGTCATGAAGTAAAAAATTCACCCTCCAATCCGGATTAAATGGAAAATTTGGTCTGAAAATTAAATACAGAAATGGGTGGCTTTGGTCCAAGGCTGGTTTTCAGACTCAACTGGCAATACTGAGATGATAGTAACCTGTAAGTAACAAAACATCCAAAATCAATTTTCACTACAAATTGTTCACCTGGAATCCTGACAACTGCATTTTATTAAATCCTGTCCTCGTACTGTGATGATTTTTAAACAGAACTGCAAGGTTTTAGAAAAATTTATATTTTTTTCTGTTATCTATTTGTATAGGCCTGAATAGAGAGAGATGAGTGCCTTCAGAAGGCAATTCAGCTCATTTGAGGTCTGAATCGCTGCAAAAGCCTTCTCTGCCTCACTGAGGAAAGGGGGCCAAGGCAGTGATGCTCAGATAATGGCCCTGCTGTGGTAGTAATCCATTCCTTCACATGCCAGGTCTGCGGTTTCTCTTCCCCAGTCCTCAAGATGTGCTTAATTAACTGCCCATCTTTCGCAGAAGTGGTGTGAGTTTGAAGTAATCAGTCTTTGTGAAACAGTTTGAGATCTTCAGCAAAGACTGGGACCAGCTTGTTTCAGCCATATCCTGGGCTGCATCAGAAGGAGTGTGACCAGCAGATTGAGGGAGGTGATCCTGCGCCTCTACTCTGCTCTTGTGAGACCTCACTTGGAGTATTGTGTGCAGTTCTGGTGTCATCAACATCAAAAGGACATAGAACTGTTGGAACAAGTCCAGAGGAGGGCCACAAGGATGATCATGGGACTGGAGCACCTCCCGTATGAAGATAGGAT
>JANRGW010003557.1:0-10443 GCA_024733675.1 Psilopsiagon aymara
AGGTAGATGACATCAACTGCTCTACCCCTGTCCATCAGTTCCGTAGCCCCATCATAGGAGGCCACCAGATTGGTCAGTCAGGATTTCCCCTTAGTGAAGCCATGCTGGCTGTCACCAAGCACCTTGTTGTTCCTCATGTGCCTCAGCATGCCTCCCAGGAGAATCCGCTCCATGATTTTGTCAGGCACAGAGGTGAGGCTGACTGCTCTGTATCTTCCCAGCTCATCCATTTTCCCCTTCTTGAAAATGGGGGTTATATTCCCCTTTTTCCAGTCCTTGGGAACTTCACCTGACTGCAGCTAACAATCACTGCAATTATATCCTTCATTAATTTTTCAATAGGTAAGCTTTATCAAGACAATAGCTCTGACCATCCTTTGCATTAGCCATTATTTTGTGTTGTTTTGAGCTTTGGCAACCTCAGGAAAAAGTAAAACCTGGTTTGGGCAAACATTTGTCAGTATCTGCAAGTCTCCCTTTTCCTTTGTTTCTCACCATTACTCTTTGGTATTATAAAACTCTCCCGTGCTAAGTCCAATATATCAGAAAATTTCTTTCAGGGCAAAACCCACTGGCTAGCGTTAGAAAACACAGTTTCACATTATAGGATCATAAAAGAGAGGCAAAGAAATGTTCTCGGGGATTTGGTTGGTTTGATTTGAGTTTTTTTGACACACCAAAAATGAGAGAAAGTTGAGAGGCAATATTAAGTGAAGCAGGGAAGAATTTTGAGATCTTTAGGAATCAAAAAAATGATAGAAGTTGTCTGCAGCTTTGAAAAAAAAAGAGATCTCAGAAATTCAGGGCATGGGATAACCAAAGATAAGTACTTTGTCTAGAACAGAAATTAGTAACTGTCCACGCTGATGTTCAAGGCTGAAAACCAGTAACTTTAAACTTACCCTTAAAAATCAAGCTTGTGCAGAACTTACGGTGTAGTTCCTGCTCTTAGTCTTGCACTCCACCAACATTCAGAGTCAACACAGTTCCTTCTATCCATACACTTTTACATAAAGACTGGTAGGCTTCATCACTGAGAGCCAAATGTCCTGACTTAGCATCTAGCCAGCATTTCCTCAGGAGGAAGTCAGTGGAAGTTCTGAGGTAGTCATGCATAAAATGCTGACTTTGAGAGGACAAAGCTTAAGTCAATTGACATTGCTTTCTTTTGGAATGAAGGAGGTCTCAAATCCTAGTAACAAAGTCCCACTGGACTTTAATTTTGCCTACTGAGTTACACGGGGGTTGGTATTAGATGACCTTAAGGCCTTTTCCAACCCTAACAATTCTATGATTCTATGATTCTATGTTTTTAATTCAAATGCCATTAAATAAGTGATGCTGATGTCCTTTTGACTTAAGCAAATATGGCATAAATTTCATGAGACAATATAGTTGCCACCATAATCTTATTTTAGGATTTTGTTTCTAACTGAAAACTCTGTTGACAGCAGGAGAATATAGTTGGTTCAGGAAGGCTTACTGAAAAGCAGTCTTGGTAAATTGCTTAGCAGAGCATTGAGGATTAAGCAACCACTCAGCCTGAATCCACATCATCTACAAATCTGATGCTATCGAGGTCTCTGTATTGCCTAGACCTTTAGCAAGCTATTTTTAGTGGCTAATTGTCCAGCTGCATTACGTCTTCACCTAGATTCTCTTTCTTAGCCAACAGAAATTGAAACCTCAAAGAAGAAGAAAAACCAAGCTGAATATTAAACTATCTTGGAAATGCTGGAGTAGCGGGATATAAATGTCTTGCAAAAAAATGAAACTGAAAAACTGAAGACCTATCGGGGGGGGGGGGCTTTTTTTTTTAAGAAAAGATTGAACTTGTCTACAAGAGTGTGTTGAAAAGGCATATCTAAAGGCTTTTGCAGTGGGATAAAGCAACAAAGAGATATAAATTAAAGACTGGCTTTTAAAAAGCAGATTAGAACAGTAAGAGATAGATGCAAATGAAGAGTCAAAGCAGCACGAAGCCAACAAAGCAAGAATGTGTGGAGAGCCCAGAGGAGGATGGAAGAATGGATAAAAGACATGCTGAATCAGAGGCTTGAGCTGTTATAGCAGCATCACTGAAGGTTGGACGAGATACGGGCTCCTGTCAGTGGTGGATTAGGAGTATTAGTTTTGCCTGAATCAGTCTGACATTTCCTCAGATGTGTTTACCAACCCTGTTTGAGGGCAGCTGGCCCCTGGCATTTTGCCGCTTTTGAGGGGAGGAGCAAGACTTGATTCTTCATGATTGATGTGGCTGTGCCTGAATGTAGTCACTAATTCCTCTGCACAGCTGCACAGCAAGTTCCCCTCATCCGCGAAGCACAGCTGGAACACAGCCTGCCTGCTCTATATGGGGCTGTATACTGTAACAGACCCAGTTTATGAGGGACACGTGTAATATTTCAGCAGCCTGCTCTTCATTAGCTGGCTGGAGGGGAATTGAGCAGACATGCTGTCGTGCTAAGCAAGCTGTGCAGAATGGGGCAGAGAGATGAAAATCACAGTTTAAACTAGGCATTAAAATTCCCTGATTCTAATGTCAAGGGCTTAGCTGCACAGTTCTATCAGGTCCAGACTCAGCCTGTGCTGAGATTTCTTCTCTGCTGCTCAGAACTTGGAATGCAGGCTATTTGTGTTAGCACTTTAATTATAAGAACCTCACAGGCAATGTTTTGAAAAGCTTCACTGAACTAATTGGTTGACTGACATTTTTAAGCTAAATAAGCAGCAGCGGTGTTGCAGCATGTCACAGCTAGCACACCATCTTCAGTTACATCTCTGTTGCTGTGCTTTACTCAGAACTCAATCTGTCAAACACTAACTCATTTATCAACCACAAGGCCCACATTTTGGGTTTCACCCTGGCTCAAATCTGGAAGAAGCAAGCTAACTTCCCAAGCAGCAAGCGTGATCCCAGGAGGACCAGCTCAGGCTCACACACTGAGCCTGACAGTCTCACAGTGATTTCAAGCTGACAAAAAACAGCCACAGGGTACAGCTGGAGAAAAGCAGAGGCTCAGATTGGGCTGAAAAAGCCAGCCGATGGTGCTGAACACTGACCCAGATGCCAAGCTCCTGAACTCCAGATTGCTGCATTTTCCCAGGTATTGGTACCTAACATAGTCAAGTTACAGCTTCTTCAGGATTTTGCCACTTCTGAGAATGGCACTGGTATAAATACCCAACTCCAGCACAAACATTAACGGCTAACTTCTTTATTGTGCTCGTTGATGGGAGATAAGCAAGCAGCGCTGGGTGCGGGGAGTCATCGCTCACCTAAGTCGCACACCGGGAGGTTAAGTCAGCAGACATTTATTACACACAATCATGCATATTCAGTAGGTTCCCGAAAGAGCAGCGGGGGATATTACAATTAGTTTCCCCTCCCTTTTGGCCCTTGCGCACTGCCCTCCGTCGGTCATGGGCGGGGGTCTGCAAGATGAAGTTAAGTAGTCTTCCTCCGGCTGCAGTTTTCACCCTGAGCATGTCCGAATGCCCCAGTCATACCAACCAACAAAAAACCAGACATGTCTGCAATTCTTCCAACAGCTGGCCAAACTTTAGAGCCGTGTGATCGCTGTTCCAGCGACAGGCAACGACAGATGGGAGAAGCACTAGCAGACTTATGGGAGGCACTATTTTCAAACTGACCGACAAGTAGAAGGGCTACTAAATCTTGTTATCACGACTCAAACATTGTTTTCTAAGTTAGGCCAAAAACTGATTGATAAGTAGAAGGGCCATTATCACATCACTGGCTTACAACAGGAACATTGCAAAAAGGACCACTATCACTTCACTGGCTCACAACAAAAAAGTTGTAACAGGGCTATTATCACTTCTTTATTCTCTTTTTAACACGTATCATAGTCTATTCTGTCACAGCACTGAGGGCAACAAAAATTTGCCACAGAACCTTTGAAATATGGTCTGATATTTTTTTTTTTTTTAAAAAAAGCAGACATGTTTCTCCTCTGGGTGCGCAGAGAAGGCAGCAGAAACACACGGCTCAGGCCAGCACTCGGCAGAAATGTTTTCAAGGGGCAACCAGGTGATTTTAGAACAGTCATAACATGCTTTCCAGTTTTGTTCCTCCTATTCTGCTGATAAGGAGTCTGCAGTTATTAAGCAATTATAATTATAATTATAATACCTGAACAAGTTTTTTTTTTTCCCCCTCAGTAAATCCAGCCCAAAAGATCTACAATACTCAAATGGCCCTTCTTGGCAAGGTGAAGTGAACACTCTGCTAGCACATACACATATGATTGCCCTGGAGATTTCCTGCGCAGGCATTGCAATTGTTGTTTTTTAAAGTTTTACCCTGAATAATGGCTGCTATTATTCACTGAAAGAGGACCCAAATATATCAACATTTCCGTCAACCTCATTGGAGAATAGATCTGCACAGCCCAGGAAGCTTGTTAAATAGAAGGGAAAATAGAAAAATTGTAGGAAAAGCACCTTCTGTTGAAAACATAAAAGAGGCAGAGAGTGCTTTTTCATGCCTCTTCTTAGCAGCCTGCTGACTGGAAGGGTGTATTATCAAAGGCAGGGCTTTCTGCACCAGAAAGCAAAGCTCTTTCTGATTCACTAAAAACATTTACAGTTTAACTGATTAATGATCAAAAAGCAGTGAACAATCTATAATACAAACAACACCCAGAATGGTAGCTGATTGTAAATACTACTGTTTGTTCTTGCGCATTGAAGATCCTCTGGTTTTACTCTTTCAGTCATAGAATCATACAATGGCTTGTGTTGGAAGGGACCTTTAAAATTCATCTAGTTCCAACACCCCTGCAATAGGCATGGACACTTTCCACTATACTAGATTGCTCAAAGCCCCATCCAGCCTGGCCTTGAACACTCCCAGGAATCCACAACCTGTCTGGGCAACCTGTTCCAGTGCCTCACAACCCTCACAGTAAAGAATTTCCTCCTAATATCTAATCCAAATCTCCTCTTTTTCAGTTTATAGCAATTCCCCCTTGTCCTGTCCCTACATGTCCTTGTAGGAATATGTCCCTCTCCAGATTTCTTGTAAGCCCCTGATACAAGGAAAGCAAGCACATGGAAAACATAGGGTTAAAACACTTTTAATTTAACTTAGGTCTAAGATGGAGAATAAGGTTTGGGTTGTAAGTCTGTGGTATGATAACAGAATTCAGTAGTCTTACTAACAAGAGTGAATTATTTCTTTTCATCCTTCTAATGAGTGAGTTCTTTCTTACCATCCTTCTAATTTATCAGTTAGTTTGGAGACACTGACTCCCGAACATCTGCTAGCTTGGGATACTCCTTGTCTGTCCATCCTGTCCTGCTTGCAATAAATTTTGTATGAAGGTCACACTGCTCTAAATCTTTGCCAGTCATCAGAAACTTGCAGATATGGCTGGTTTCAGCTAATTGGGGTTACTGGAGCATCCAACTGTGCCAAAGGTGAAAAGTGCACCCTGAGGAAAACTGCTTACTTCATCTTGAAGACCCCTGCCCACGACCAATCAGAGGGCAGTGTGCAAGCGCCAAAAGGAGGAGACTTATGATAATGAGTACCTAAACTAATTGTAATAGCCCCACCACTCTCTCGGGAACCTAATACGTATGTTTGTGTGTAATAAATATCTACTTGCTTAACTCCTCGGTATTCAGGTTAGGAGTGATCACCCTTGCACCTGGCGCCGTAATAAACATACCTGCTTTATAACTCTCCTTGAGTTGTGGAGTCTGGTTCTGTGCTTCACCCCCTTTAGGTACTGGGAGGTTGCTCTAAGGTCTCCCTGAAGCCTTCTTTTCTCCAAGCTGAACAAGCCAAACTCTCTCAGCCTGTCTTCACAGGAGAGGTGCTCCAGGCCTCTGATCATCCTCACGGCCTCCTCCAGACTCCCTCCAACAGTTACACATCCTTCATACGTTTGGGGCCCCAGAGCTGAACACCATAATGCAGGTGAGGTCTCATGAGAGCAGAGTAGAGGGGCAGGATCACCTCCTTCGACCTGCTAGTCAGGCTCCTATTGATGCAGCCCAGGATATGGTTGGCTTTCTGGGCTGCAAGTGCACACTGAAGCTAGCTCATATTAAGTTTCTTATTGACCAACACCCATGAGTCCTTTTCCTCAGGGTTGCCCTCAATCCATTCTCTACCCTGCCTGTAGTTATGCTTCAGGTTGCTGTGACCCAGGTGTAGGACCTTGCACTTGGCCTTGTTGAGCTTCATGAATTTCAATAAGATATTTCTGTTTGCCTTTTTTTTTCCCCCTATTCTTCAAGAGTTAGGAAAGATTCCCTGAAAATACAGAAAACATTATTTTTCTTTAAAACACAACAGTAACTGTCCTGGCTAACACTGAAGGATTGCATTCATCTGCACTTTCTCATTACCAGAGGCCCCTGTTCCTTTTAAGAACCCTTATTTGTATGTTAACATCACAGTAAATAACGACTATACTAGAAGCCAAATGGGTTCATTAGTTGTGTCCCCATCCATAGCTAACTGGCTCAGAAATATGGTCTTTTTCCACGAATACCAGCAAATACAGTTTTATCTACTGTTGCTCCCCTGTGAAGATTGCCTTGCATCATCATTCATAGTCCCAATGCACTGAGTTCCCATTTCATCTGGGAATGCATTTAGCCTGCACCTGGACTTGAAAAGCAGTATTTTAATTACTTTCTTTTAAAAATGATATTTTGACAGAGGAGGAGGAAAAGGGACAAGGATACAGCTCAGCCTAGAGGTCAGGATATACCAAATTGGATCAGTATCATAGCTGGTGATTTTGGTATTCAGACTTCTTTCTACCCACCTTCAAACAACACTTGCAAGTTTATTAATGACACCCTACAAAAGGAACTATACACAAAGAAATGAGAATGTTAAACTTGTAAAAATAAGTGGCAGGCATCAAAGTGTGGAACATCCTGACTAGGAGCATTATAGCTTGTCACACTCAAGGAATTTTGTGTTGTTTTAGCAACCAGAAAAAACAGAAATAAAAGAGCAATGTCTGACTAAAAATAGTATCTTTAGAAGACAAACACATTTTTCTTCTTGATGTTACTGTTAACAGCTTATGTTATTGCAAGTGAATGTTTTCAGTATTCACTGAACACTTTTTTTGACAGCTGAATTTGCATCAGGTGAGGAAAAAAGAAGTCTCAACTTTCACTTTTTTTCTTCACCTCACTGGCACAAAGACAGTCATCAAACTGAGTATTTGCAGAAAGTTAATAAGTACAAGTCAGAATTTCTTTAGTTCCTTTCTAATTAAACAAATTAAAACATCCTTTTGTATTTTTATACTTTGAAAGTGCTTGGAGTTTGGTGGAAAAGAGGTTGGTTGTGTTTTCTACAAATTTATGATGTTTTGGCAGCATCTGTACAGTATTAAAGCATGTGCAATATTGGAAGAGTTTATATTTCATTTTTCCTCTGTTGACTAAACCAGTTTCACAGTAATTGACTTTGATTCCCTATTTCCATTGTCAAAAATGATATCACGCTGCAGTAAGCTATGCTTAGATATGTCAATTTTTGTTACATATCTGAAAGAAAAATAGTAGACTTGTAAAGAAAACAGCCTCTTCTTGTGTAAGGCCTCCTGATGTTGAGCTGAGCAAGATGGTATAAATTTCCTGGGGGAAAAAAGCAACATAACAAAGAGAAATATCTCTGAGATCAGCTCAGAATGCCCAGCAGTGACCGCAAGGTATCTGTCTTTCCAGACACTGCGGCAGTTCTCAGAGGCTCTGCTAGTGGTCCAAAATGAAAACACAATTAGCACTGTCCAGGTCCCTTACCACAGTTTGAAGGAACAAACCATAAAGACATTTTCTAGTGGTATCACCAACAACTGTATCACTGGACCTAGAGAAGGTTGCCTTAAGTTTTCTGAGCACGTTTCTCATCTTCAGTAGCAACAGATGCTAATAAAGCAGATTTCTTCCTTACAGCAAGAAGTGACACCACTTGTAGAGGATGGAGGAAATGTGGGGGGCACTTGTTGGCTGGTATTGGGGGTGGTATACAGGTGTCTCATGGGAGATGCAGAAGGTGAGGAGAGTCAGCGCAGAGGAGGCCTGGCCGCACCTCCTGCTTTCGACTCCTGCATGTGTGTGAATGCTGGAGCGGTCCTGGCAGTGCCTGTCACTGAGCAGCGTCCACAGACAGGGCCCACAGACAGGCGTGGAGCCCGGAGGCTGCCGGTTTCTGTGGGGTCAGCTGTAACAGCACATCAGCCAGTTTGCTATACACAGTATGACAGCAGAACAATTGTAAAAGACTCTTAAGACCGCTATTTTAAAACAGGCCCTGTTTAATTGTAAAGAAGCGTCTCAGAAAAACGAAAATTCAATCACACCAGCAGCAAGCAACATGCAGTGAAGTGCAGTGTCCCCTTACAGCGCCTGCTGTGGACGGCCAGGCCCGTCACGGCCTCACAACGGCAGCACTCGCAGCTGAGGGCATTAGGGTACAGATGTTGGAAGTGGAAGGAGGACCGAGGCCTCTCAGCGGCCTGGGTCATCCCCTCGTCGCTGCTCGCTGGGCTCAGCTTCCCGGGGCAGTGCCGGCGGCCGTGGCTGCGAGGAGCTGGCTCTCCCTCTGGAGGCCTCCGGCTGCATCGGCAGCTCCAGGCAGCTTGAGTGAGAGCCGCGGGGCTGAGGGCGCTGTCGGGGAGCCCTGGAATGGAGGCGCGGTTCGGGTGCACAGCCCCCACTGACGCTTCCACACTGCTGTAGCGGCACACCTGGAACCTGTGAGCGCTTTAGTCAAGCTTCCGTGGCAGCTCATACACACAGCTACGGCAAACGGGAACAGCTCAACCCTGTTGCTGTGATACTTCGTGGATGTGGGGAACACAACAAACCAAGTGTTGCTTCATTATCTTCCCTTCCAAGGCAAAAGCACCATGACCCCAGCCCCAGAACACAAAAACGGTTCCGCTGGGCAGTGCCAGGCCTAGCTGCAGAGGCAGTTCCTACATGTTCACTCTGTGAGAGTCTAAACAAACTGCACAGCCTTTATGAGCACACACATGACTGCTTCTGCAGGCCATCTGTGGCACCCCAGAGTTCTGGTAGTGCTCTGGTTGGGCATGGTGAAACCCAGCTGCCTGTCCACAGAGAAACTGTACTCAGCCTTCAACCTGGCCCCCAAGAGAACCGATCCTCTCATGGGATGGGTTTTATCACCTCCTCCACGAACCTGCCACAAGGACCCTCGGAGGTCTGCTGAGCAAGGATGATGGTAACACTGGATAAGGACCAAGCACTGTTTTCCTGGATGAGGGGGAGATGATGCTGCAAAAAGGAATCATTCCAAGCAAGCTCTTATGTGCAAGAACCCCAAAGTACAGCAAATTCAAATGTTTTTTGGGCCTCATGGCATAGCATGGCCCCTGCCATC
Organism: Psilopsiagon aymara; assembly: GCA_024733675.1. Lineage (NCBI taxonomy): Eukaryota > Metazoa > Chordata > Aves > Psittaciformes > Psittacidae > Psilopsiagon > Psilopsiagon aymara. Next base: position 9,410 of record JANRGW010003557.1, read on the forward strand.
AGGAGAAAACAGCCTGCCAGCCCCCTTCACTCTCACCGCAGCAATGGCATAACCCTGTGCATCAGCACAACTTTGTTCTACTTCAGCAGAGAAAGGAGGCTGGAGAGGAGCTGTGGCAGGAGGCAGGAGGGTGTAACACAGGCTGCACTGTTGTGCCACAGCCCACGTGTCCTCAGCACATCAAGCCACAGCCTCCAGCAGCTGCCTGCCTGTGCCACAGCTCTGCCATGGTCTGAGCACCTTGCAGCATGCGCACTGCAGGTATGGTATTGTCCTTCCCCTTGCCGAAGTGTGTGGATTAATTCCCCTGCTTGGTGTTGGTAACGATTGCTGTAGTGTTTGCAGCGCTAGAAACTAAAAGCCTTGCTCAGAAGAGTCCTGAAAAACAATCCTGAATGTGTATTTTAAAGGTGTGGTGTTCCAGAGGATTTGTGTGGAGGTTTCTAGCTCTTTCTATTGTGTAAAAGTGAAAGTGAAAAAAAACCCCAAACCCTGACACCTCCCATGTCTAGCCTCCAATACAGAAATAAAACCAACAGCTCGGCCTGCCTGACACGCAGGCAAGAGTCAGATAATCCTGTCCAGCTTATTCTCCACTCAGGGGCAATTTGTTCCTTTTAAAGCCCCTTAACAGCATTTTGCCAAAGCTCCCATCAGGGAAATTGTGATGTGAGCTGTACAAATATTTACTCAGCATCCCCATGCTGCTTCCCAAAGAGCTTATTATTCCCTCCTGTCCTCTGCCAGCACAAAGCACAGCCATCAGGTAATCTGGTGACCAGTATCAATGCTAACACTCAGATTTTACCGAAAGCTTTTGCTTCCGGAGTGTTCCCCTTGCTAAGAAGCCCACGGAGCTCGCAAGCACGCTCTAGTCCGTCACCCTCAAAAATACCCCAAAATGAAAGTAGTGGCTGGGGGATGGAGCACAAGCACAACCTAAAAAACGCTCACGGAGGCCCCAGCGAGGATCGAACTCGCGACCCCTGGTTTACAAGACCAGTGCTCTAACCACTGAGCTATGGAGCCGCCAC
>JANRGW010003558.1:0-12056 GCA_024733675.1 Psilopsiagon aymara
TGAATGCTCCATCCCTGGTGGTGTTCAAGGCCAGGTTGGACATAGCCTTGGGTGGCATGGTTTAGTGGGAGGTGTCCTTGCCCATGGCAGGGGGGTTGGAACTAAATGATCTTAAGGTCCTTTCCAACCCTAACTATTCTATGATTCCCCTAAAAATATATCATATTTGTACTTCCAATATAGTCAAGAGGACTCTCACAGCATCATGTTTGTTCCTAAATTTTGGTAAACAGATCTTAAAAAACAGCAGATGAAGTGAACTGACATACCTGGGTATGTGCCAAAAATGCAAAAAGATGCTGTAATTTTCTCATTAGTGAATTACATCCATTTAGATTCAGAGATAAAACATGCCTTCTGAAACTGAAAAAGATAGATAGACATAAGTTTCTTTGGTAGATTTCTAGTAACAATGCAGTTACCATTGCAGCTCAGATTATTATTTCAATTTGGGGAAAAAAGCAAACATTTAACATTTCAAAACCTGAATGCAGAACTACTGTACGATAGAAACTAATACTGCAAAACCCCCATTTCTCTAAACATTTAAATGTGTAAGAATAGACTGCAGATAGACTTTTTTTTCCTCAACAGCTTCCAGATTATAAGAAAAGCATCACCACAAACTTCAACAGTACTCAAGGGAGCAGAGACAGTGAGGGAAAAGGGACTTGACACTGGACAAAAGGATCAGGATTTTTAATGGCTAAAATTGCTGTTTCACAGAGCTGGACTTTAGTAAAGCAATCAGTAACTCAGCGCAAAGAAACATACTCAGTTATACCAAGCTGAGACACCCCAGGACATGTGTAAAGCAAGACTGCCACAACTGTAGCAGTTAATTTGCAATTAAATGAGTTGCTGAAAGGAACTGTTAAAAAAGACTTACTCTGTAGCCATAAAAAGTGCCTGAATAACACTGTTCATGTAGCAAGTATTTCCTAGATTAATTAGGCCTGTCTTCCCAGTTTCAGATTTTCCAGAAAGTCTAGATAAACAAGATGGCAAAGAACTGGACTGTGAAGTCCAGGCACTCTGATTGAGAATCAACTTAATCTTCTCTTCAGTGGGTTTGGGCATATCCTACAAGAGAAACATTTAACACAACACACAAAAAATATTTTTACAATAGGTCCCGTGTCTGACTGTGGTGAGCAGTCTATCTTCACTTGCTTCCAATGCTTCACATGCTCACATAGTAGATGTGTTCCCTCTCTTCCCCACAGACAACTTAGCCAAAGCTCTCTTAGTTTACTCAACTCCCAAATTGCAGGAATAAGGGGCTGGTTGGTACATTTGACCTGCATGTGCATAGAACCCTTGAATTACACGCCTTAACAGAACCCTAAAGTATTCTCTGTTCTGCTTGAAGTATGTTCCTGCTGTCAAATCAATACATAAGAATGAAAGAATGAAATCCAGAACACTTGGAATTGACTTAATAGGGGCTTTTTAAGCATCAAAATATTTAAGTACAATCCTATTGCTATAAAAATCAGGCAGCAATACCAGAGGCAGGGGTTTTTTTGGTTTCGTATTTTCTCAATTTCTTTTTCACTTGTTTTGGAAATGTTTTTAAATTTTGGGGTTTTAATCTTCAGTGCATTATGAACTTAAATATTTATCTTAAAAAGACCAAATTTTCCTTTGAAACATCACAGGCAACCTTCCTTTACCCAGAGGCATGCAATACTGACTGCAGTATTAATACGCAGAACTTAGCAATGGTGTTTTAGGCTAGCCAAAAATTAACACTATGCCACTTCTCTTCAACACCCACTTCTCTTCAACACTGTCAGTGCTCTGAATTTATACCTGAAGAGTCAGCGTTTCTAGATTGGGGTGAAACAAAATGCCTAGAGTAAGCCTCACAAAAGCATAATAATAGCTACATGAGACTTAAAAAATTAAGACTGTACTTTTAACAAAGGATCTCATTTCAGGCTTCTTAAAAGGCTGCTATAATTGTATCATGGACAGTCAGAACAATTTTGTAACATATTCCCAATACAGCTAGAATTGACCTTAGATTAGGTGGTTAGCTCTTCTCTCCTAATGGAAGTTCTAAAGAACTTAGATCTATGGAACTAGAGCTTTCATGTTTGGGAAAGCAGAACAAGAACATTCCACCCTCTTAATATTCCTAATATACCTTAATAGCTTCCAAAATAGGCTCATAGAGCTCTGGAAATCCTGAATAATGATACATCATACAGTGTATCAGCTCTGTCAACTGCATCAAAAAGGCTGTACTGGAAGGTAAGCCATCTATTTTGAAGGAGTGAACCAAACTGACCACGTGTGGGACAATCTGAATGGGAAAAACAAACAAGAAAATGGTGTTAATTTCTTCCCCCCCAACCCTACAGACAGCTTTACTGTTTTACACATGCCAAATGACAGGGCATCTTTTGTCCTTAAAAAAAGAAGTGGTTGAGAAATAATGACTTAAAATACATACATTATACTTTATTCATAACAATTTTCAAATATCACCATTAATTATTCAATGCTCTAGTTAATGTAAAGTTTTATAACCTTATAAGTTTCAACAATGCATGCTAAAATCTGAAAGGGTAAAGCATCCAAAGTACTCATCTTCCAAAGGATAGAGACAACAAATGTTTCGCTTTTGTGCCACCACTAGTAGTGCAATATCCGGTTCTAATTTCACAGATAATGGTTTTTAAAAACAAACCTTTCAGTTTTCCTTTAACAGAATCTAATGCCTTGGATGTGAAACCAATTAGTAACAGTCACACTACTTGAGCTTACGACACAGAAGCTGGGTCACAGCTCCACCTAGTGAGGGAGTTAGGCTCAATAAACCAAGACAGTGATTTACTTAAGAGTTAAAAAATAAAAAAAAATAAAAAATTAGCTTACTCTGAGGATTAACTCATATTCACTAGCATTTTAAATTGCGTATAAATCAGAAATGTTTGCTCCACCTCCTTCCCCTTCTTCAGTGCAGCTCTGTACTTTTACATGCATGAGACACTTTATATTAGGCTTAAAACATCATGTAGGAAAAGTTATTTCAATGCAGTCCCAAGGAACAGGGACTTTTTACCATGCACCAAAATATTTTAGACACCTGTGGCGGTTTTTAAGTGATCAAAATCGATTAACTTTGACAGAATAATTAATTTTGGACAGAATTAATTTCCCTTCACAAATTAGCTTACAAACTGTCTGGCAGTAAAGACAGGAAATCCAGAGCACGAATTGTAAAAACATCATAATTTTAGGAAAGCATACCAACTACAAGACTTCGAAAGACCAAAGTAAAAGAGGCCACATGCAAAACAGTCATTTGACACTTTTTCAAATATCAGTTGCTCTCCAAGTATAAGGAATATTTCTGCACCTCAGAGAAACAAATCCTACTCCTTTGGTAAGCGTGATTTTCACTGTTTAAAAACAAACCCACCAAAATTAAGTGATGTATTACAGCATCTGTAGAGAAATCTGCAATGAAAAAATGTTGCTCTTTTACTTTTATAAACGTGAGTACAAAGCAATGAGAAAGCCACTCTTGAGCTCCAAGACCGGGATTTGTGTAAAGCAGGTCTGAGATACAGTGATTTGGCACAAAGAGGGAGAAGAATGGAAAAAGTACGGGTTCTCAGCTCTCTCAAATTGAAAGCCAAAATCTTACCTACAGCATGCTGCATAATACTTAACACGACACTTCAAATACATACATACATATCACTTCTGGCTTGAGGTTGAATTAACACTATATACATCAGTAGATTTTAGAATTCCATAGTACACATCATGATAAGCTCTACATCATAAATGCATGACAGAGCATTTTTCCTCTATAAAAAACCCAAGTCATTTATGCTAACAACACTCAAGCATAGGCAAGAGGAATGTTAATTGAGATGCAATGCAAAGTAAATTAATTTATATTTATTAAATGTGCATTTAACAAACTTTTATAATAAATGGTCTGAATGTAAAAGTAAACAAGTAGCATAAGTGCAGGAAAATATTACTGGATACTAAATCACAGGAGTAGATCAAAAAATTACAGTAAAAAAAATGGTCACGAAGATCTGAAAACAGTTATGCAGTACTGCATGCAGCCTATGGTAGAAATTTGTGTTGTTAAAGCCAGTATCTATTTCTAGAATAAGTCTTTCTCACATTTTACATTTTTCTCATGAATGTTTTTTTCCCTAAGGAACAAAGAAAAGCAAAACAGTAAATGTGTAAAATATTTATGTTTTGAGCATATTCAAGGCTACTTGGATCTTTCATTTAAAACTTAAATGCCTATGCTAGGCCAAGATTATGGCAATGGAGGGGAGAAAAACTTCAGATTTCTATAATTAAAAACAGTGTAACAGGCGTAAGGCAATTACTCTGACACTAATCATAGGGTTGTGACCCCTTCAGGCCTAAGAGCCTTGATGACAGCTTGCAGAAACAGTGTGCTAGGCTGCTACTATGGTTAAATCTGAAAGACTGACATTTCACTTCAAGTTAAACACCAAGTATGAGAAGAGGGAATAAACAACACATCTTGCTGTACTAATACAGACAGTCATCGTCATACCCTATTATCACTTCAACTGGCGAGCTGTGTTTTGATGAGAGGCCATTAAAAACCGTATCTGTCAGTCTGCCCACACACCGAAACGTAGATAGCATAGCTTTCTTGAAGTAAAGTACTTCTTGGTGTCAGGCATCTATCCAGGGTGACCAGGTTATATACACCAGATAATTAGTTATCTGTTTTCCCCAAACAGTTGTGCTTGAAACTCTACTCGCTACTCAACTTTATCAGTAGACTTCACACCACAGAAATGGATTTCCAGAAGTATACGGTGGAAGATAAGAATGCTGCGCCCAGATACTATTGCCAGAAACATGCACATACCAGTAAGAACAATACTCATTTTCAGCTACACACCAGTTGGCTGAACCTGGAAGTTAAAAAAACCTAGTAGTGGTCTGTGAAACACAGAAATATGCAACCTTGAAACAGAGGAAATCCAAGAACACCAATTCTGTTACTCTGGACACCCGCTTTGGAAATTGTATGTGAATGACATTTCAAATAATTGAAAACCATTTATTTACTAACTTACCAAATGAAAAGCTTCTGGAGAATGCTGAAAACTAAGTAACATATGGGAAAGGACAGCAAGCGCACCAGGCCTCACTAGAGGAAACCAAAGTCGATTAAATACCTAATAAAACAAAACAAAAACAGAACATGTACTTCTTTCCGCAAGTCTAGAAAACTAAATTTCAGTAAAAACGTAAACAGATCTCTGAATTCACAATAATTTGAAACAATCATTGCATGCAACTGAAAGCTACAGAAAAATTTACATTCTCTTTGCAGAATAAGACAATATCTACTGCAACACTAAAGATGCTACTCAATTGCAAGGCTGTTACAAACTCCTTCCTCTTCTCCTTTATTTCTGAATGTTCTTTTCCAACATACCAACTCAATCTTAAGCAGAGTGACATCAATGAGAATCGTAAATTTCTGGACTGCGGCCAGTCCTTTTAGCAGTGCAATCACCCATGTTTCCACATGTTGAGCCAGAGGCCAGGACAACCAGTCAATCATTCTGAAAGATTAAAGAAAAATACAGAGATAACACATAAAACCCAATATGTCACTATTTTTAATCTCAACAAAGTTATCTCTTACCCAGATAATTATACACTTAGAGACTCAGAAGTAATATAAAAATGATTTTGATTATAATTTGATTAATTTTGATTACACCTGAAGTAATCTAACTCTGTAACAAATACTGATCTATTTAATACATTGAAAGTAAATACACCGTCCCCCTAAAAATACAGAATCATATAAAGTATAATGCCTATTATTGTTACTTGTCATTTAAAAATACGAACCCTGATTTTAGAGACATTAAGCTAACATTATTATTTTGAGGCAAAAAATTAGTAGTGAAGGTGAAAATGTGAACCTCCCCTCCTATAGCTTTTACCCCAAATTAGACCCAAACTATTAAGTTCAAATCATAAAGCGGAGTTTTGAACTACATTCCTGCAGCAGCCTGTGGTCTACATGTGCCCTGAAAGGAAGAATTTCACTACAGCAAAGGAAAAAGGACTTCCACACAGAAAGCTCTTATGTCAACTAGACAAGGCCCTGAGCAATGACTGACTTTCAAACTGGCCCTGCTATGAGCAGGACTGAGCCAGATGACTTTCAAAAGCTTCACTCAATCTATAGAAACAGGAATTTAGAAGTATATTTCTTAACATATTTTCTGAAAAAGCTCCTCAAAACCACATTATTTTAAGAGGCCAAACTCTAGCACACAACCAAACAGCTACAGTGTAGGAAACAGCCACTATCACCAATAGGCATAGTTAGTGATTAATCACTCTGAAATAAAGCTATCAGACCTTATGTTCTTCCCAGAAATTAAAAGAGCTCCAAACAGACTGAAATGAGGGTTTCAATCCTCAGATTCCAAACTACACAACAGTCTTTGCAACACCATACATGCGTTTTGAGCATGCTGTATTACTATAAACAACCTAAATTCCCAGAGTTTATAATTTGGATCTCAAAAATGTATAGCACACATTCTAAAATTTATGTATCTTGGAATTATGTACTATCTGCACACACAGCATTCAAAGCTCTCTCTAAAATAAGGAGTCTTTAGGACAGCCAGCACAGACCTTACACACTTTATCTTGTATTACTAGGAAAAAAAAAAACCCCAAAAAACCCCAGAACTTGAGAGAAAACATGGCAAGATTATAATCATTGTCCTGAATTTCCACAAGGCTCTCATTTCCTCAACATGTTAAATTCAAACATGTTTATTCTGAGCACTCTTTCCATATATTTTCTAAAATTGGAACCAAAAATCAAGGCAAAACCTGCTTTTGCCTGCAAAGAACTAACCTAAAACCAGGCTCCAACCCTTATAGTCCTATTGTCTTCACCTCCTAACAGTTTGCAGGCTTGATATTTTTCAACAGTGGCACTAACACCTGCATATAGATTTGGTCTTCTTAATTAATAAATTACGAGTATTCTGTAGAGCCCTACAACAGAACCACTGTTATAAACCATCTGATCACCACCTTTATACTCCAGCACTTTCAATCACGCCGTCTCACAAACACCAAATGAAAAAGGATGCTTTTTGGAGGAAGCTAGGGCTCCCCAAGCTCCATTCCTTTGCTCTGGTTACATGATGGGCAATCCTGTGTCATCTCTAGTCAGTATAATTAACTAGTAAACTATTCAACCTTGTTACTAATTGGACAATGGCTATACTTACAGTATGATTAACTTTGTGAAGAGAAGCGTAATTTCCTGTGTAACTGACACAAACAGAATTCCCATCCTTAAAATCTGATTCTGCTCTTAAAAGCAAAATCAATGCTCTTTAGAGCACAAACAAAAGGCAAAAGAAATGGAAGTGAACCTGCAAACATGCTTCACACTCTCCTAAACACCATCAAATTGGAGGTCTAGTAGGTGAAGATTACACGCTTTGCTTACTAAATCCTCTCTGCATTGCATTTATTTGGCTCCTGCCCTGCTGTAATCAATGACTGCATTTTTAATGCAAAGGCAGATCTTAATATGGGACATGATGATCATAAATAAAACCACAAGCGATCTTTTTTGCGTTTACCAGATTAAGAGAAGCTTAAAGGTCTCAAGAGGACCTTTTGCTGCGTATCACCACAAATTGAGCAGGTCTGCTATCCACTTATGTGCCTAACAAGGATATTTCCAATATCTCTTGACATTAAAAATAAACATCTGTGCAACTTTAGACAGTAGCTTCTTTCGCAACAATATCATCTTAGCCACATCAAAGAATTTGGCAGCTCAGGTGCAAATTCCTCAGATTAGAAAAAGAGCAAAACAGTAACAGAAGACCCCCGAACTACTTGGCACACATCTACTCCCCACCTCTCCCCCCAACACAGCATTTTTACAGCATTTTACGTTTTTACCAAAAGGCCAAAGGGCCTGGTCACGTCATGAGTTTTTCCTAGGAACATTTTCAGCTTCTCAAAGACACTTGGTTTAAAGTGAAAACAACATAGGCAATCAACTTCCTCCGAGACCTCTGAAGTAGACTTATGATGCAGGCATATATCCCAGAGAAGATACAACAACTTTTTGCTTTTCCTCACTGATGCTTCAGCTAAGGTTTCATGAGACAGCTGAGCCAATTAAAAGCAGCTCAGTGATGCCAAAAAGCAAAAAGTTTTTCTTACACAAACCTATGCCTAATGTAACCCTCAACTGAACAGATTCAATTTATTAGTCTTCTAATTACAGATTATTTACTAACCTATGTTTTACTTTAGACAGGCTCTGCAGTGTCATGGAAATGAGCAGTAAGAGCTCTAATATACAGTCACCAAAGATCTTCTGACTCTCATCAGGAGACATTCTTGTGCCCAGAGTTCAGCATCTCCTGGGAATTATGCAAGCCTTATGACAACATTGCCATTTGGGGCTTCAGACTTTCCAACTGCATTATTCTTTTTACAATTACTCTGCTAAGACAGAGGAGAGTAATTGCCGCAAAGGGTTGCTAGAGGTACAGGACATAAAAGTACCTACAAAACCAACAAGGGGTACCAGAAAAGTTCCATAGAACAGAATTAGAGGCTCTTAAAATCAAGTATTACTTCAAAGAATGAATAAGGAAAGTAAGATTTCACTGTCCTTTCAAAAACAAGAGGAAAAAAAAACCACAGGACTAGTATTCAGAAAGATCACTTATTTGATAATAACAGCTCCTATTAATACCTAAAGCTCAGCACTAAATTACTTCTAAGCAGAGGCATACCGAGAAGCCATTCTAAAGCTACCATTATACAATCACATTATGTTGAAATGGATAATACCACATAAACATTAAAATTGCACTAACATGAACATTAATCACCAGCACACTACTGGCAGATTATTAGCGTGCACAAATCCTTCTGAACTTCCCAGCTTTCATTTCAGGCTGGGTACACAGCTTTGTTAAAATCTGTTCAGTTGAGCAGATTCTTTTCAAAGCCCTAAATGATGTCTTATTACCCCACATTACAGTATTAATGATGCTGCCTCTCATTAATGACGTTTTCAAGTGTAAGTACATTTTCTGTGTGAAAACTCCTCAGTATTTCACCAAGATACACAAGCGTTACATTACATAAATGTATATTACACTAATTCAAATGGATTTAGTTAACCAATAATTTTAGTTGAGACTTGTTAAACAATACAAATTTCTAACAGATTCCTGTTTAATTGCTTCACTCATTTTTCTACTCTTCAGCGCTCAACAACAGCTTCTTCCATAGGCTTTTAAATAAATAATTCAAAGACCTTCAAGGTCTTCATCTTTCTCCCATTATTATTATTCTGCATCACTAGTATTCACAAATCTGAAGATACTAACCAGGACTGCAACCTGAATCACAGCCTGTTAACAGTGCTAGTAATCTCAGTGTTTAGTCACGTTTAGATTAAGAAGCATAATATGCAATTGGTTTTAAGCTATTCCTATTCTTTTATTCACAGAACACCCACAAAAACCGTGGAGGCTTGAATGAAGACGGAAATGACACGGTCCCCTGTGAATCCCACTAAAAAGTAATGGAGATATATAAAGAAGGAAAAAAATCCTCAAAAATAAGCAGTCAAACTCATTTCTGTCTCCTCTCTTCAGAAGAGAGATGAAGGGTGATAATCATGTGAGAGCATCACTGCTTCTAGAAAAAGCATAAAAGTTGATCTTCTGAACACAAGTCTTTATTCCTCAGACTGACTGTAAACCCTTGTCAAGTTTCCTATTTATTCATGTCCCATAAGGTATGGGATCTAAACATAAGGTAACATCTAGAAGAAACAGAGCTGGTTTTCTCTTTGTTTCTATATTAGCCCTCTTCTTCATCCACCCTAGCACAGCACGAGAAAGAATCCACATTAGCAATGAAGCAACAAACTTACACTAAAACCATACCAGTAACATTCATAACATCATACATTACCTTAACATGCTAAACAGCATAACTTTGAATACCATATTTATTTTTTAACTTCTTTTTTTTTCTGGAACCTAAGTGGCAAATAACTTAAATAAAGGCAAGAATAAGGAAAAAAGAGACTTTTCTTCGCTTTCCAATGAAATAAAGTACCTGCACAGAGCTTGAGTCATACTTGCATCTTTCACATTTGGATCTGTAGTAAGGCTCCTGATGAGTACAGTAATCATCTGTAAGGGTATGTGCTGCACAAGACTTGCCAGTGCAACAGAAGGTTCAAATGAAGTATCTGTAATAGTTGAACATAATACAATGTAAGAAACTAAAAAGAAAACCCCACAGAAAAAAAAAAGCTTTATCTTCCACCCTACAACTTCACTACAGTTGTGAAGTTTTGAGCGGATTCCATTACCACAAACTACAACAAAATTTAAGAGTTTCAATGGATTAAGGACAATGAACAGAGCAAACAAACTCCTTTTGTTCTTATGCATGCAAGTAAGAGTCTGCCAACTTCCTCCTCCACCTCAACAGCGCTGAGAAGTAGGGCTTTTTTTTTTTTCCTCTAAAAAGAAATACAATTGCTAATCATTCTTGATGTTAAGCCTAGGGATTCAATACACCTAGTATTTCCCATATCTTACCTCAGCAACTGCTCGCTAACAGTACCAGCTATGGAGAGATACAGTATTAGGAAGTGAAGTTTCCCAGACGCCTCAACAGCAAAGGTACTTTCCAGTGTGAGCTTATACAGTACTTCACAGATTTTTGAGGTCAGACAAGACCTACTTACAATCGCACCTACATTATAAAGGCAGTGAATCCTTCCCAAAATACCCAAGTTCTATGCATTTCTTACGCACATCCCAGTTCCATAGACTACACAACTCCAAGACACAAAATACCTCTCAGGAGGGAGCAAGGAGAAACAGTAGCTTCCGACACTGACAGCTTTAGTTTTTCCTAACAGGACATCCCAAACACTGCTCCTGTGCATCACTTACAGCACTGCAATAACAGATGGACTTATTTTTCTGCTTATATAGTAACAAAACCACGCTACTCCGCAGCTAAATAAATCACCATCTCCCCTCTAGCCTTTTCTTGTGAGGGGTTTTGCTTCTCTCATGGGCAAAAGTTGCACTTTACTACCTGGACAAGGAAGCAACGGGTCCTAGGCGATGCGTGCAAAGCTACCCGACCATAGCACGCTCTTCCCACAGGCAAACCTGCCACTCTCCTCAAGCGCCTACGTTACCCTGCGCCCCTCCCGCCCCTTTATCCCCCCGGGCCCCATAGGGCGGCGCTTACCGGCGGCGGAGATTATGGCGAAGAGCTCCTGCAGGGAGGGCAGCAGCGTATCGGGCTCGGCCTTCCAGACACTGCGCAGGAGCCCGCTGACCTGTGTCACCTGCGAGACGTAAAGGCGCAGCTCGGCCTCCCGGGTGCCCTGGCTCTGGAAGTGGGCGATGCTGCGCACCAGTTGCTGGCAGAAGGCAAGCGAGAGCTTCCTGCCGCGGGGCAGGCACTGCGGAAAGTCGCCCAGCAGCTGGCAAAGGCGGGCGCAGAGCGGCGGCGCCGGCCGCTCGCACACCAGGCGCAGCGCCTCCACCTGCAGCAGCTCAAAGAGCTCCAGCACCGAAGGGCAACTCATGATGAGGCGCAGCCCCGCCTGGATGTAGTCAAGGATGGCGGGGTCGCGGTTGCTCAGCTCGCCGTAGCCTCGCTGCAGGAGGCCGAGGACGAGCCCGCGGTTGAAGAAGGCCTCGAATTCGTCGCGGTGGTAGCGGCCATAGGCCTCCAGCACCTGCCGCCCCACCTGCCGCTGGAAGGGGTCGGGACCCTGCAGCACCAGCCGGGTGCTGAGGGCGAACATAGCGCGGCACTGCGCCTGGCTCAGCGGCGTCTCCGCCGACTCCACCACCCGCCGCACAATCACCCGCTTCAGCGGCAGCGGGTGAGACGAGCTCACCAGCCCCTCCAGGATCTTGTCCATGGCGGGTGGTCCGGGCACATCGGCCGAG
>JANRGW010003559.1:0-32729 GCA_024733675.1 Psilopsiagon aymara
ATGGCAGGGGGGCTGGAACTAGATGATCTTAAGGTCCCTTCCAACCCTAACTATTCTATGATTCTATGATTCAGAGAGATTTCCTGTGTGACCATTAAAAAGCTGATGACAACAATGCTTGGAGCATGCATCTCAGGAGCGAAGTGTGGACACTACCACCACATGCAGGGAGATGGAAGAGGTGAGGCATGAAGATACACAGGGGTCAACACATCGTCAGAGCAACAAAACCACTTCCGGTCACCCTGTGTGTGTGAAGCTGTACCTGTGTTTTCCAGCTGTATTTGTTTCAGACTCATTCAGCTCAAGTAAGCACTCCAAAATCTGCATCACTGGCAGGTTCCCAGCTGGAGGGAGTTTTAGGGCAGGTTCCCAAGACACAGTATCTTATACAACTGGAGTTTCTGTTTTTCACCCCCTGGGGCAGGGAAAGGTTGCTCAGAGCAGCCTCAGCTGTTTTTGTGGTTCAGGATCTCGGCTCTCCTGAGAAGCAGCACTGACGTTATTCTTAGAGGAAAAGCACTGCTCTCCACGAAGGCATACACCAAAGTCTTGTGCAAAGGAGATGGCAACACAGCAGAAGCACAGTCATGCTGGAGATTTCCAGAGAGATCTTTGTTCCTTGGCCACTGCCATAGGGAGAAGACACCATCAGGCTCAAGGCAGAACTGGAGAAGCTGATAGACAACTCTGTGTCCTCTTCTATGTTTAACTGTGCTGCACTGATCACAGCATAAGCCCTACCGGAAGGTGTTTGTTGGTCTCCCCTTCCAACACCTGCCAAGGCAAAGGGCTAATGAGTGAGTTACGGGGCACCAAAGACATCGTGTCCCACTGCCCAACCCTTACACCACCCTCCCCTGAGACAGCACCAGGGCTTCAAACTCCTTCCTCCTACACCTCCACAGGATTTTTCCTCTCCCTCCAAACTGGGTTTCCCATGCATGGGTATCAGTGTGCATGTGCGTCATGGTTTAACCTCAGCTGGCAACTAAGCACCACACAGCTACTTGCTCAGTGCTCTAAGCCTCAGCGTGATGGGGGAGAGAACCAGAAAAGCAAAAGTGAGAAAACTCATGGGTTGAGATGACAGCTTAATAGGTAAAGTAATAGCCATGCACACAGGCAAAGGGAAACAAGGAATTCATTCACCCCTTCCCATCACTGGCAGGTGTTCAGCCATCTCCAGGACAGCAGAGCTCCATCATGTGTAAAGGTTACCTGGGAAGACAAACACCATCAGTCCGAACATTCTCCCCTTCCTTCTTCTTCCCCAGCTTTAGATGCTGAGCACACCATGTGGTATGGGATATCCCTTGGTCAGTTGGGGTCAGCTGTCCTGGGTGTGCATCCCCGCCAGCTCCTTGTGCACCCCCAGCCTGCTCGCTTGTGGGGTGGTGTGAGAGGCAGAAAAGGCCGTGACACTGTGAGCACTGCTCAGCAGTAACACAGTAGTGTTATCAACACTATTTCCAGCACAAATCCGAAATGTAGCCCAATATTAGATCCCATGAAGAAAATTAACTCTGCCCTAGCCAAAACCAGCACAAGGTGGAAGCAAAGCATTGGAGAATGAGAGGCATGATTTTACATTACCCCAAATAAACATCACTGCAGTAACTATCCTCTTCAAAGTACCCTGGCTAAATAAAACTACAGCTCATGAAAGAGATTTCAACGAGCCAGCACATGTTGATTTGGGAAGATGTTCCCTTGCAAAGCTGAGTCATAAAGAGGATTGAGATTCTCTGCAATCAGTGATTAAACAGCTAGAAAGATCTGCCAGCAGGAAAGTGTGCCCAAAATTGTCACGCAGTGCACTACCTTTTATTTCAATGCTTTGCTTTGGAAAAAAGGTTTCATTTGTTTCATTTGTCTGAGTGCAATGCATTTCAAATTTCAGATCCTCTCCTCTCTTACAGCAACTTTCAATTCTGTTGATCTTGTACTTCATCAGTCATGTGGGAAGGTGACTGAACTTACTGTCTAATGGTAGAAGACGCTTCAATTGCTTCTTTGAACTCCGATTAGTAATGACCTTAAAATAAACAGTAGGGATATAAAAAAGATTGAACAAGACTGGAAAACTCTGGAAAAATACTAAAGGAAGAACAAGTTGCCATGGCAATGCTTCTCTGTTTTCTCTTGGGATAGCCAAAATATGTGTGGAAGAAGACACTTTCCCAACACACACCCCACTTTGACTCAGACCCATCTAGCTCTCAACACCAGGCATACGCAGGGTGGATGGTGGAGCTGCCAATGTATCACAGGCATGGGTTCTGCTGTCCCACCTCAAGGAGTCCCAGTGTCAGGTCAATGTGGCACTGCACACCCAATTGCCACCGTCTCACCCAAGTCATGGAGCAGGTCAGGGTGCTGCAGCGCATGGCTGAGGAACTGCTTTTCCACACCAGCTGCCTCTCAATGGCCTCATCGCTCCAGGACATCTCTGCTGCTTCTTGGTCCCATGCAGCAAGCGGGATTAGCAAGAGGCCCACATCTTACAATGTCAAGCTGGATCAGTTCACGGCCTCCCAGAAGGGAAACAGGGCCACGGCACTTTTAAGTCCACAATGCATGCCAGGCTGCAGGGGGTGCAAAAGAGGAGGGCACTGGCTTGATCCTGTGCTTGGCATATGGAAGTGAGTTGATTTGTACACATGAGAATCCATATCCTCAAAGACACCAAAACACCTAAATCCCAGTGGTATCTTTCAGGATGTGGTCTCTATGAGAACTTTTCATTTCCACTTGTACTTTTGAAAAGTCTGCACCTGAAGTTCAGGCTCCTCAAGCCAGTTTTCCCACCAGGACTGCACAGAAGATAATTCTGAGGCTGCCTCAGGACCTTGGGATGCTGAACAGTCAGTTCTCACCCTCAGTCTAAGAACAGAGCAGCTCCTTCTACCCCATTCACCCAAGTTTCTCCTCATGGAAAATGTGGGATGGGCAGCAGTTTGAGATAGGGGAGCAGCATGCCCCCAGCTCTCACCTCAGCATAGCATCTGGATGTGGAATTAGACAAACAGCACCATAGGAATCAAGCAGCTTTTGCACTGATCTATCTTCTGCAGCAACTCCCACAGAGGACTAGGGCAAAAAAAGCTTCCTCCATGGCCGAAACGTATCTTGTGCAACAGATTCTGCTGAGAGCAAAGCAGAGATTATGAATGAGCTGACAAAACCAGCCTGCTGTTGGCACAGGCACCAAGCAGAGACAGAGTAGCTACACTGGAAGTGTTTCATCCATTACTGTCAGAGAAGTCACTTTTACCACTGATCCTGCTCCAATAAATCATGTTGCCAGGCAGTTTTATAGAAACGTTATACATCCAAAGCTACTTATGGTCCCATTAAAAGAGATACATTTCTTTTTTAGCTCAGTGAGGCTGAAATGCTGTCACAGAAGAGAGTTGCTGCTCAGAGTGCTATTGTAAAAGAGGTATTATTATAATTGCATCACGAGGAATGATGTGAGCTAGGAGCCACCATCTTCTTCCTCTGTCCCACTGCTTTGGGGAAGCCTTGAAAAGCTGAATATTTGCTACCACAAGCACAATAGATGCTCATGCTCCCTTTGCCATGGTGATTGATGAAAATAGGGAAATAATGATATTCTTTCCCCATTCACCATAAATCACCTATCCCCTCAAAGTGACTGGAGTATTTTAAGTTTGGCCAGATTTATAAGAACAGCTTAACCAATTAGCTCTATCATAAAGCCTGTCATCTTCTTAATGCAATGTTAGATATATTTAGGCATGTGTCTACAAAAGAAAGTATTTCTTTCCAAAGCTAACAGAGCTCTCATTCCAGCTGACTTAAAACCTCAGTTTGCAAATGTTCTCCCTGTGGCTGTGTTTGCATTAGCAAGTTATTCAGTTTCAGTAGAAGCCAACCAATAGAGCAAAGAAGAAGGCCTGGAGGCACCTACTTATAGGCTACACATATACATAGTAATACACATACACACATATATATAAATATATGTAGTTTGCTAAACCTGAGGAAAGCAGGAAACCTCTCACAGATTATGTTACTAACCAGTGGAATAGCCTAGGAAGGTGGTATATTCAGCACAGCTAAACCTGCATGGCATGTGTATAATTCCCATCAAGATTATGCTTTTGAATTTGTCTTTGCTTAAATACGTCCCTTGCTGTGGCTATCACACCTCTGTCACACTGCTGCTTTGCATAGCACTGGGAAGGACCTGCCCAGATGCTAAATAACAGCAAGGCGACTCCAGTCTCTGGAAGGCAGAGGTAATTCCAAGGCCATTATCCTTCTGAGCCCATCTAGCCCAGCAGGCAGCTGTGGAGATGCTCCACTTCACTGCTGAGCATGATTATAGGAGAGGACCCATGAGCACTGATGCAGCCTTTGCTACACAACCCATCACATCCCCATAACCCAGCTGCTGACAGCACCAAGGTGCCTAAGAAAAAATAAACTTCTGCCCTTCAGTTTTCCCTGCACTGCCTTCTTAAATCCACATGCAATAGTTAATGACATGATGCCCTGCTAACATCAGAAAAGCACCAAAATGGACCTATTTCAGCATTTGCTCAAGACAGAATATAGCACTGCACAGGCACAGAATAGGAGCAAGGAGGTCTCGAGGTTATCAGTTGCACTATTATCGGATAACAAACTGGATGGTGCAGGAATGATGTGGTGTTGTTTTTACTATCAGTTTAGGATATTAAAACAATAAAACATTAAAAAATATTAAAACACACCAACTGCATGTAGCAGAGTGGCTGTAACCATGCTGGCTTCAGGGCAAAATCCAGCATGTACCTCTGACTCCTGGCCCCAAGCACAAAGGGGGTGCTGGAAACCCTCTTATGTCAACAAGGAGTCTGACTGTCCAAACAAACACATACCTGCAGTGACAGAGGTGGATCAGAAAGATGGATCAAAAAGCTGGCTGACCCAGCTACCTATGGAGCAGAGAAACAACCTGCTGGAAACCCTCAGCCAAAGAGCATTTCTGCCCCTCCATGTGCATGGAACTCCTTGCCAGAGAATGAAAGGATGCCACAGATAGTAAGTTTACTTTAAGTCTAAAATGAAACTGAACAAATGCATGGGAGGAAGTCTATCTGGGTCTACAAAGCACAATAAAAAAAATCCCTGAGGCACATTGCACTAGAGACAGAGAAATATTCAGAGGTTGTCTCAGCCCACAGTTGGACTGATTCTGTAATCTGTCTCAGGTGGCACTACTGGCCATCACTGGCAGCAGGGCACTGAGCTGGATGGACCTCAATGTGACAGTACATCTAACATTTATAGATAGTAGATCATGTTGAAAATCAGTCATGAGTACTTGCCTGAAAACAGACTGTGAATCCCAGCCACAGGAACACACACATGAACACACAATTTTCCTCAGGTATGCAGGCCCGCTAGTTTCTACCTTAACACAAAAACATCAGTCAAAGCCTCTCAGTGGCTGCGACCAACAAAGAAGGAAATTACTTCATTAGCTCCCATCTCACACAGTCACATAATGCAGGCCACACCAGGATACCTAAAATAGCAATTTATTGGAAAAAGCATCATGACTATTTATAGATGCTGCAACATGATTAGTACTCCAAACAAAAAGATAAACTGGCAACCTGAAGTATTTTCAAATCAACAACTCCCACTGAGTTGTCACAAAGTCAATGATTAGCACAGAAACTGTAAATCACAATCTTATTATTTTTTTATTTATTTAAAAGCTCTGGAAAATGCAGACGGAACACAGGCATCTTTGTGTGTACAGACGTGTAAAGAAAAGGCAATTCGATTTGCAGCAGCTTTTGGTATCAGTTAAAACTGTTTATGAGACTGTACTCTGCCCACTGCATACAAACAGCCAGCAGCAGGGCTGCACAGGAGAGCCCACAGATGTGATTACTCTCATTGTAGGGTCAGAGTGTATGCATGTTATGAAACAAAAAACCCCATGCTGCTGAGATGTGCAGCGCTGCTCATACCAGGTTTGTTGTTGGTCCTGGTAACATTTCAGACGTCACAGGAGAAATTTTGAGAGATCCCAGGATTTTGATCACTGTAGAACACTCACCACCAGTAGCCAGAAAAGACTGTATCCATAGTCAACACACAGAATGAACCTGGAAATGCATAAGCTGGGCAGCACTGTGTCCCTCCATTCCTCACACCACACAGGTACAAATAAACTGGGATTCAGGGATGGCCTTAGGAGGGTCTTTGCTCCTTAAAAAACTCCTTCAAAAGATTAACTCTTTGTCTGCCTTGATTTCCCTTTTGATTCCTCCTTACCTGCACTGCAGTCGCTAACCACAGTCAATAGGGTTTCCAATGGCTTCTTTGAGGGGGAAGGGGGTTGTTGCTGTTGTTCGTCTGGTTTGGCTTGGTGTTATTTTTGTTTTAGTTAAATAATATCACTCTTTTTACTCATCCTGATTACTGCCCTTGCACACAGGTGACTGAAACTCTCTTGTGAGGTCCACAGCAGAGCTCTGGGTCAGTAAGAGAGAAAAGGAAATCAGAACTTCAGGCTTTCTCCTTTTACTGCTGGGATTTCTTCTCAGAAAGCAGGCATGCCAAACAGCTCAACCAGACAGAACCTGGCATGCCATCTGGCAAATCTCTTCCCAGGGGGAAATTGCTTTGGGGCTGAACTTTGGGGTACTTAAGCACCAAAGGAGCACATCTCTTCTAATGGAAGTAACGAATTACACAGGCACCCACAGCAGCATGGTGTCTTGAGCATATTCCCACTGTGGGCACTCTGCTGCCTCCCTGGTAGAGCCAACAGCTAAAATGCTGGTTTGATGCCTAACAGTTAAACATCATCATCTTCTTAAAACAAGGCCCACCCTTCCTATTGTACCTGAAGTTTCCAAAAGGCTACTCACTGATTGATATAAATCCTTGCTTTGAAGGACAGGTTTTCCTCCTCCTCTATAGAAGACAGCTGCTCTGAGTAGCCTTTCAGAAACTAACACTATTTAGTAAGATGTGCACTTCACACTAGTTCCACTAGATGATCACCATTCTTCAAATTCACCATCAAATCACAAGTAATAGGCACCTGCTTTTTTCACAGCCTGCATTTTTCTAATTCAGCTAGATTAACACACGAATTTCAGTTTTGGCCCTTGTGTATGCTTGTTTTACAGAAATGTTACACACAAGTAATAGAAAGGTGAGAAAATGGTCTTGGGGTCTCCACGTCACATTGTCTAGCTGCTACCTGGTATCAGGACACAACTCATCTCAAAATGTCTCACCTTATGCAGAAGGATAGCTGCAAACAGAAACCTGGATCTTCCACGAAATGACATTTCTTAGTCAGATGACAGAAGCATTGCTCTCCTGAATGCTATGAGTCAATATAAAGGCTGCTTGTTTTCACTGTGCTATGTTGGTAGCAATGCCCATGTCCCTTTAAACTGTTTTTGGAATGGCACAGACAAAAGCACCATTTTACAGCTGCAGTAAGTTCAACAAGATAAAAAAAGTCCCTGTGTGCACTTTTGTCATGTTCTCCTGCCTGCCTCAGGTGAGACTCATAGCACTTGGACACAATGCCTGTGAGGTACCAGACCTGCTAATTAAATACTTCTGTCTGTCCCAGCATTAAACTCTGGAAGCAGGAGGTACAGAAAAGTAAGCCACAGAGAGATCACGAGAGTCTGTGTGGGTGAGGACCTGATCTGGAATGAAGGAGCAGGACCATCTGGGGGTCTGCAATGTTCTAAAATGGTTGGTCCCTGAAAGACTAAGGCATAGGTGTGGAGGAAGGGAATGATGGTTTTCTGCCTTTGCCAAATTAGTAGTTTATTTTGAAGAGGACAGGAACATAGGATGGGAGATTAGGGCTGCAAGCCAGCACCGAGGGGAGCCAGATGCTCACTTTTTCACAAACCAGACCTCATTGCGTCGCCCATAAGGCTTCATAGGGGGGTCATAGCCATTGCAAAAGTAGAAATCCTTGTGGTATGCAGCTTCACTCCCCAGAGCAGACTTCAGCTTGGCAGCATAGTTCACGTAATCCATCTCTTTGGCATAGCCACCAAACTGCCTGCAAAGAAACCAAACAGAGAGAGGTGCTGAGCAGTCTTGGCAAAGCACAGAAAGGAAAAGAGAGAGAATGGTATACAGCCACAATATATTTTGCCACACTTTCTGGTTGAGGTCCAGCTGATATGCACTCACACAGGCGCTTTTCTTTGTGAGCCAGCACACTCTGTAATAGATTATGTCTCAAGGGTTACATAGCCAGAGTGCAGTCACCCACTGGCAGACCCCAAACACACACATGTGTATCAGTCAGCAGAACGGCCCTGCCCTTTGAACCAATGCCATATCAGTGGAACAGCTTCCTAGAACACATGGCTATCTCCAAGTCTGCTCAACCCACAGTCAATACACCGATGCTGTCAACAACTACACTCACTGTGGTAGGAAAACCGTCTGCTGGAAGCCAGATCACAAAAGGAAGACACATGCTAACTAGTTCAAGGAAAAGAGGAGGTAGGAAGAGATACATTAGAAAATACAGCCCACAATGCTATTTAGAAGGGGTGGGCTGGAACTGATCTGGTTTATGTTGACCTCCCACCAACCAGAACTGTTTCCACATCAGTCTGCACCTCACTGCCCTGCCTCAGAGCCAAGGTTTGAGACAAAACAGCTTATTCTGGCAGAAGTGGCCAACACCGGCAGCAAAGGCCAGGCAGCAGTCACAGGCAAGGAAGAAATCAGTTGAGACTCAGGCAAAACAGTTCAAGACAGGAGGTAGGGGAACATCCAAGGGCTTCAATACAAGGTGATAAGCTTGTTGCTATTGTGATGCTAGATTGAGGGCAGGTTGTCAGTCAACAGCTGAAGAAGACATTCAAAGGTGATTTGAAGCAATGCAATGGCTGATTGTTTCCATGATGGACTCTGGCATCAGTGCATCTCAATGAGGCCTCAGCGGACACCCTTAGTTTGATGTGAACCACACCAAAGAACATTCTTAATGACTAAGAAACATCTGGATCCCAGAAAGTGGGGAAAACAATAGTTTTCGGAGATCAGAAATAACTCAGTACCTCATATTCACCCTCCCCTGCTCTTCATCTCCCCAGGTAAAATGAAAAGCCTTTCAGGGCTAACCGCCACACTTGCTTTCCCCATGGAAAAAATCCCAGGCATTGCAAATCAGAGCAACATGACCAATGATAAGAAATAACACACCTGTCTTCAGGCTAGAAAGACACCTCCACCTCTTTCTACCACATGCACTCCTTGTACAGTGTCACCTGGTGAAACCAACACTGATCTTCAGAGCAAGCTAGAGACCTCAGCACTTGGGGCTGGAAATCCCAAGATGCACTCCTTACGTGGAATAAATGATCATCCCCTGTCTCTCTTCAATCTTAATGCTTTCATCGCTAGGACAAGGTGGGTTGGCTTGAAACTGGCTTGGGATCCGCAGAGACACTTTCACTTTCTGCTCTAAGGAGCCATCTTCAGCAGGAAAAGCAGTGATGGAGACAGGAGCAGTCATGCCCATTCCAATCCCTGAAAGAGACACAGACATTACTGAAGAAGTCAAGGTTCTCAGGAACTCACAGAATTAGCAGGTGATTCAGAAAAGCTAATTTTAGTTTAGGAAAACTCCTCCCACAGAACTCCTGGTATAGTCAATCAAGAGTGGAGTCCTGTGGGGCATGAAGAACAGACTCATTAGGCTTCTGCTTGGGACAAACTTCTTTCTCCACTGACTACACAAGGATACTGGGAGATAAGGGCTCCAGGTGACCTCTGGAAGGCTTTTATTAATGATCGTGGTTTTGTGGCTCTCAAACACATAGCTCATGGCACTGAGATATACTGTTCTTCTGACAAATCACTTCTAACACAACAGGGTCTACAATTCCAAAGGCAGATCAGTGATACATGTAAATCTATATCAGTATTTAAATTGCTATCATCTGCACATGCAGGGGAGCCCATAGCCAATACTGTGTAATATGAGCTTTCTCCTAAACCCTTCCAAATGCTTCCAGACATCCTGTAAGTTCCAGTGCCCCACAACACAGAGCTGTTATGGCTTTCAGCAGAATTGTCCATGCTATCCACCCTTCCAGGAACAGCATGCCACTTTTCTGCTCATTACTGCCAAGGCCCACCACATGGCACAGAAGAACATTTTTCTTCCCTCTTCTTTTAGCAGTAGGGAATCCCCAAACCTCAAGATCAGGCAGTCACAGTACCTGTTGAGATCAAGCCATCTTTCTTATTTATTTCACTTTGATAACATACCTGTCTCTGCAAGCACGTTATAGAAGGCACCCCTTCTCCTGCAGCGACAACGATCACCATCTTTCCATAACATGCAGAGGGAAATGGCATTTACAGAAGCATCCAGCTCTTACTCCCATACAGACTATACAAGTCCCTCTACCAGACACCCAAGAAAGGTGTGCGAGCAAATGTATATACTTCAGAATTACTCTGTGGTCTTCTCCTCCTGCTATAGATAGTTACTGATGCATGTACTTTAGTAAATTGAGAATTATAAGCAATCACCTGGAAGCACCATCATAAAACACTACGAAGTACCATTAAAAAGCAAGCCCATTGTTCATTACCTTTTCATGAATAAAAATAGCCAGGGTATATGATAAAATATCAAGGTCATAAAGTTATTTCACTGCCTACAAGGATACATCACAGAATCAAAGTGCCCCAGATACTTTGTATTTCATCTGCTACTGCTCACCCAGGGAGCTGTGTCAGGTAACACGTGTGCCTGTCCTCACATTATCCCACCTGCAAGGTAACTTATTCCTGCTTAAACAAGTAATTTTGGAGATTTTACCCTGAAACAGAGATGCGTTTATAGTGGAATCACTTCATGAGCTGGCTAGGCCAGCTTTAACCTGTGGCAAGTTAATTTCTCCCACCAAGGGGCCATCCCCATCACAGACTGGGAGCCACAAGCCAGGCAGGCCTGTGGTGCTGTCACCTCTGTCCATCCATCTGGCTTTCACCAAACCTCTGTGACTGGCGGTCAACCACAAACATCAGCCAGGGCCCAGGGCGGCGAGCAGCTCTCACCCTTGTCATTGGTTCCTCCGACGTACTTGAGGAGCTTGAGCACTCCTTCCTTCGAGGCTTCATCGAACGGCTTCCCCACCACCTCCACCACCGCAAAGCGTCCACCCTCGCACTCCCTCTCTTCGTAGCTGAGCTGCTCCTGAGGACAGAGTTAGCGATGGAGAAGCTGCCAGGACAGGCTGGAAGGAAAGTGCTACCGGGAAGACCCCCGCTCCCCCTCTCAGCGTCTTATCTGGTCTGGCTGGTGGAGGAACCTCTCAGGGGAGCGGACCCCGGCCGCTGCCCTGCCACCTACCTTCTCCTCCTTCCTCAACACTTGGTAGGGCCATGCTTCCACCGTGCTCAGCAAGGAGTTCTTGATCATACCCAGCATGGTGCCGCTCGGCCGGCAGAGCTCAGCTCCGCTCGGCCCCGCTCCGCTCGGCTCGGCCCGCCCCGGGTGAGGTGGGAGGGCCCCAAAGCTCTCCGCAGCGCTCTCCCCGCAGGGGGAGGCCGAGGACCGCCTGCGTGGCTGCGGCAGGGGGGACTCTGAGAGCGGATCGCGCCCCCGAGGGTAAAGAAGGGGGCGCGGCTGCGTGTGTGAAGAATAATGAGGTGCGGGAGCAGGCGGCGTTCGCCTGGGGAGAGGGGAGGTCTGGAGGAAATACAGCACAAGGGGGCAGAAGTATAGACAGACCTGTGTCATGTGTCACGTGGAAGGGCACAGCTCTCCTAAAACTGCAACATCATCACCTTTGTTTGTTTAATAAACGGAACTGAGGGGATCACAGTCGTTGCATTTCAAGACAGTGAATTTAAGGCAGTGTTCTGAGTATCTGTGAATGTTGAAAGCCTTAGTAAGAGGTAGATTTTGGAAGCCTCTGTTGATATTTGCTCTCCCTCTGTTGACCTCTGCATGGGTTCACAGCCCAACTGGTCAGGTCTGTTGATAACTCTAGCTGGGTACCTTCCCAGAAACATATGGGAAGGAACACAACAGGAGGCTTAGATGGCTTATAGAGCTGGCAATATTTATGTGCATGAAAGGCTTAGGTCCTTAATGATCACATGCAAGTTTTGGTTGTATAAGCTGCATCAAAGGACAAGTGCCAGCTAGAGAAAATGCCTTGCTCGGGATCATTTAACAAGAGAGTAGTGAAGGCAGTATATCAGTCCCTTAAGCAGCCGCGGGTCATAGAATCATAGAATCACAGGATAGTTTGGGTTGGAAGGGACCTTAACGCTCATCCATGGGCAGGGATACCTTCCACTAGACCAGGTTGCTCCAAGCTCCATCCAACCTGGCCTTGAACACTGCCAGGGATGGAGCAGCCACAGCTTCGCAAAGAAATTAAAGCAACTGGCCATGTATATCTGATCAAACAGGCCATATTGAGGTAGGGGAGCAGGGCTGAAGCCTGAAATCGACTTTCACAGAGTGAATGATGGGCTGCTATCAGTGGTGACCAGGACACAGATCTAGTAATTTATTAACCATTTTTATTATTTGGTTTATTGCAAAATGTTAATATACAGTGCATGCTGCAGCTTATTTGTTTATTTTTAAAACAAATGGTAAGTTTCTCCATTTTGCTGAGGAGTGTTGCCAAAGATACCAACTTGTACGTATCAGTGTAGGAATAGATGGACTGGGTCAGACTGGAAGCCTATCTTGCCCAGTTCTCTATCTCTGGCAGAAGCTGGTGATGGACATCTAGAAGTACAAGCATCCAGTGATCTGGTCTGGTCTCCCACTTCCAGCCATCTGTGACTGAGGGAAATCTTGTCTTTCTGTTTCAAGCAGTCCTCAATTGATTTTATACAACTGCAGGTTTCCTGATAAAATGGTCATCTCTAACATACAAGCATGAAAGCCGACATTTATGGGGTATTCTTCCTCCAGATAGTCCAAAGTGACCAGCAGATCCTACAGCCTGAAGTATGTAAAACAATCCCTGGAGAGACCAGCAGTCTGTGCAAGCATGCAGCTGATGCTACAGCACAGCGTAGTAGCTCTGAATGCAGAATAACAAGGAGAAAGGGGCCTCTCTCCACTGTTATTCCTGTAATTTAGGTAATTACATTCTGGGATAAAAATACTCCACATTTCCTGAGAATTTATAATGACAACCTCACCAAAGACACATCTTTTCATCAGCCTTTTCACAGGCTTGAATTTTCCCTTGTCTAGCTAAGCAGTGTTTGAAATTCCCAAACAAAAGCCAAGGAGAGTCCTCCTAAGCTCAAGTTTTGTTATTTCATGAAAACTTGAACTCAGAGAATTTACTCTGGGAAATATTCATCAGATTTTCTCACATGCTCTTTATATCTCCCTCACTCAACTTCCAGGTTGCAGCCAAAATGCTGATTGTATTACTTCTGGTTAAATCTGAAAGTTTTCATGTGAAACTAGTTTTTCTCCTTTCCATTCGGAAGTTGTTGTTAGTGTCAGTGGACTTCTTTCCAGAAACTCAAGCCTTGGAAATCCTTATATGTCTGCAGCCTCACTGTTTAAGACTGGAGAGTGTTTGCAAAACAACTCTCATGCCAGCCTCCCCCACACTATTTACACGTAATCATTCTTTATTTCTGTTCTCATAAATTGCTTCATCCAGACCTTTAAAAAATCAGTTTATTTTCCTCTCTGTCCATATGTTTCCACAGATTTCAGGTATGCAATTGGCTGCAACGCTAGATAGGAATCCCTGTATTGGATTTAACTTTAGAGACCTGACGGGCAAACCCACTCTCTCCTCTGTTTAGTGCATAATTTGATTTCTGCAATGTTTTTATTACCAGTTCTATTGTCAGGAACCCACAGGCAAAAATAATCTGGGTATTCTGGGTACTCCCTGAAGCACCAGAGCCCTTGGGGTGCATAGTTGCTCTTCTTGTACAGACCTTAATTGAGCTAAAGGATGTTGATAAATGTCTGGAGGCCAGTGCTTGCATGTAGAGAAGATACTCTGCAAATTAGACACCAACTGAATTATTTTCTGTGATTTTGGGGACTGAACTGTGTTTTAAGCTATTATGGAAAAATCCTTCTAGACACCTAGCTATGCCATAAGGCATGTAAATAGTTCTGAAAATACATCCCCTGTTTTACAAGGATCTTGGCAGAAGTCAATGTGATGTCTTTCAGAGTGCTGGAAATTCTGAACATATCTGCCACATAGCAAGGTCCTGAGTATCCAGTTCCAAGTAGCTAAAAAACAAAGTTCTTTGCAGAAGGTGGATGTTCAAATTTGGTCCCTAGAGTCAGACATATCTTCAGTCTTGAAACATGGTGCATAGATCAAGGTTATCCAACCCCACCCACCCTCTGAACATGTGAACAGAGCATTCTTTGCATTAATGGAGAAAAGGTTAAGGCTGTATTTTAGAACATAGGTTCCTCTCCTCCTGCCTGCCCAGCTGAAGTGCCAAGCACTAATCTATCTTTCTACATTCATCAGGCATTCACCACTTTTGGAGATCAAATTCCTAGCTGTTTCAGATTCAGTGCTGTAAAAATAGGACAGAGGGAGAAAATTCACCTGATCTTTATACAAAGAACTTTCTCTGGTAAGCAGAAAGAATGACTGTATAGCCTTAGGGTATTCACGCTCAAGTAGACGGAGCTTGTCAACTCGGTTTGCTTGGGACACAAACAGCCATCACTGATGAACAGGGTCAGATTTCACCCACTGACATGTTTGAAAGGCAGCAACAAAACGCAGAATTTGTGGTCTCCTTAGTAAAGCTGGCTTGTATGTCCTTTATTCTCTCTAGCAGCATCCCACTGAGAAAGGCTTAAGCAGATGTTAGAAAATAAAGGTTTCACTTTTTTTCTGGTAGAGAATTAACTCCTCTGAGGTCTCCTGCGAGCATACAACCTTCTCCTATGCATCGGGAGTCTTCGCAGCTGAGTATTTCCACGCTTCTGGCTTTGCAGAGCATTCAGTCGGATAGGAAGGACAGTTTTGCTGATGACATTGAGGCGTTCATTCAGTTCTTCCAGCCTTTTCCTCATTGACTGGACTTCCCTCACAAGATTGTCCACAGCCGCAGAGACAGGGCGGAGACTACAAAGAGTAATACAGAAGAATAGCACAGTGTGAGGAGTGTTCCTGAGCATGCAAAATAAATTTTTATGCCCTAGTGTTTCTTGGTAGGTAAGGGCCCTTCATGATGAAAGAATTGCAAGCAACCATTAAAAGATTCTTCACTTCGGAATCCAAGGTGACAGCCCCTTGGGCACTGAGAATTCATCCAAGATGTGCCTGTCTGAAATCAGAGAACTGTGAGCTTCAGGACCACCATGGGCATTATGGTCTTTACATCACCACCAAAGAACAGCTGGTTCAGCACTGAATGACAGCTGGTTTCTGTGCCCCCAGAAGCACTTCACAGCATTCCTGCTTTAAGGTGGGGGGAAATAAAAACCACTAAGCAGATAATCTGCTTGGCTGGAACCAGCAGGAGTAGAGAAGAAGAGAGTAGCAATGTGTAGGATCACATGTGAGGGCTTTCCAGTGAAAGGCATGTTGCTGCATTGCCATGGTGCAACTGTGGTTGCATGGCCCCAGGGTCACTCCAGGCTGTTCCCCAGCCTGAGCTGAGGGAGGGAGAGAAGCAGATTTTACATCAGGTGTGAGCTGTACTGATGCACTAGGGTGCCTTGGGAGGTAACCTTGTCTCTTCCCTTAGAGGGCTTTCTCTCAGTCTCCCTTTAGTGTTACAAAGCTCTGATGCTCATTCTAATCTCACCTGATATTAATTAGTATCAACTAGCCTTTCTGTTAACCAGGAGCAGACATGGAGGCTAAACCAGTGATTCCTATGGATTGCTGTCAGTCCTCAACATTTCTAGTGGAACAGCCTGTGCTCTTGCCAGCAAACTCTTAATTCAAAGCCTTATGCAGGAAATCTGGCTGAATTGTCTCATTACATCTCCCTGGACTAAAGTTAGAACTCTTCAAACTCACATCATAATAGTGGCCCTGAAAATCTCATGCACCAATGAATTCCAGCACTTGCAGTGTGAAAGCTGTGATGAATTCTGTACTAATAGCAGCCACCATGCAGTCAGGGAGAAATCCACTTGACGGCAAAGGCCAACACGTAATCTGGCAACCATATCCTCCTGGAACTTTAATTTGTACAATTATTGTGTGATCTTCTGACTAGTGGCATTTTATCCTTCTAGCCTTTCCTCTTCAACTGGTTCAGTGAGTAGCAGTTGTGGGCAGACTTTATTTTTTCTTTTTCCTAAAGAGAAAGCTGATTTACGGAAGAGGACCACTTGCTTTGCAAAGAATTCTGATTTAAATTATTAGGTTTCCAGTAATCCCAGTATTCTCTTCTCTCTCTCTCATTACATTTCCCACTGTTTCTGAAATAGGAGAGTGAAGTAAATTTTGTGAGTGTGCTCAATCGTTAATGTTTCCTGCAATGCAAAAGGGAAAATATGATGATGTGGAATAGTGAATAGCTTTCTCAGATATGGGTGTTAGAGACTACAGTGAAAACATCACAGGCCATATCTACCCTGTGGCCAAGTCCATGTGTGGATTTGTAGCACAATTCATTTTTCCATCCTGTTGTCACAGGAGTGAGGTGCCAAGGACAGGCTGCAGGGCTTTTTTTTTAGGATAACTCTTATAATACAGTCATGGCAACTGTGAATATTTCGCCATAGTCAGCAGACTATTTGGTTTACTAGAGTGATCAGAGCTGCTAGCAAAACAGATACCAAGACAGTGGGATTCATCTCTTCCCAACTAAACAATCTGAAAGCTCATCTTGAAGAAGATGAATACTGCTTAAGGAAGGACACCAAAGAGAGGACAGAACCCAACTCCAGATGAGGGGAATTACCTGGAGAATTCAGGCAGTAAAGCATTTGGGTTGTTCAGCAGGGTGTGCTTCATTTGCCAGAAGATGCTGTTTCCCCATTTCTCAAGGGTCTGAGTGATGCTGTTGATGCCTTCTATGTTGACCTTGTCAGCTGGGTTAGCAGGAGGAAAGAAAAATAAATGTGACCAAACAAGAAAACATGAGCCAGTGGTCTGAGTTCAATTCTCACTCAGACTGAGTTGCAGTAAAATGCCAAATATTAAACATACAGAGGATCTAAATTAAAAAGCAGATAATTCGCCCTCACAGCATGATTCTCTGCCTCCAGGTGCCTGCATTTTCTGCTGTCACTGGATAACCCAGCTGATTATTTCTAAACCCATTTTTCTCTCCAGAAATCTCAGCACCTACCCCGGAATCAAAAAAGAACACTCATGAATGAGCACTGTGTGTCTCACTCCAAAAAACAAAATGAGCAAATCTTTAGCTCCAGATTACTGAACAGCTCCCAGGCTGACCCACAACCACCTCTTACCGCCTTCTCTGTAGTTCCATTTCTGATGCTGGTCCAGAAGGTCCTCCTGGGATTTACTGAAGGGCAAGAGAATGAAGAAGAGGAAAAGAGGAAGAGTCACCATCATGGCTGTTCGTAGGATTTTGACTTCCCCCTGCTCTGTAGAGACAAAAAAAACTTTGCTAACTGCTTTGTTTCTCTCTTTCCTCTCTTTCTCCCCCTCTCATCTGTCACCCCAGTACCAAATTTCTCTTTGATAATGTGTTTCTCTGAGATTTTATTCAAGTTGCTCAGCTTAGCTTTTACAGAAGCAGAGGGACTTTTCTTTTGCACTAGTGCAAACCTCCTTTTTTTTTATCAAGCCATTGAGTGGTACAGAGATGCTTCACTAACTGGCAGCAGCTAGGAAAGAGGCTTTGCTTCATATGTAGCATGTTGGGATAGCTTCTTATAGCTATACATGTTTTATCAATGAGGTATAGACATGCTATGAGGTACACCTGCATCCCCATTTTGCAATCAGGGCAAGCAAGGTACAAAATAGTGAAGCCATTTATCAAGGATTTAATAGATGCCAGAATAAAAAAAAAAAAAAAAATTGTTCTTTTTGATCTGATCCATTAACCAGTGTCAATAACTGCAATGCTGCCCAGTGATGGAGCCTCCAAGGTAACTGCACCTGCCATGTACCTTGTGCTGGTGTTAGGGGGTCAGTTCATCCTGAGCAAACCTGCAGAGTAGGTGAGACAGGTACATGAACTCATGAGTGTTTGCCTAAGTTCCTTGCCTTCTTTCAAGTTTACCACCATTTCCAAGCCAATGGAGTGAACCCTAACCTGTAGGCGCTCCTAGACAAGTACTGTCTCTACATGTAAGAGGATAGATCAGTCTCTCCACAGTCTACTCATGCTAATTTGTTATTCTGTCTTAATTAAGTAGTCCCCCAGTGTTGAATCTGGTATTTTGGGGTTTTGGGTTGGTTTCTTTTTAATGACATGAACAGCTGTTCTGGTAGAAACTGGCTGGAAATACCAATTATGAACATACTGAAAATAGCAAACAGAAAAAAATGCATTGCCAAGTTCATGGGGTTTAGTGGCAATTTCAGTCATCTGTAGTCACAGTGATGGAGTGGCTCATGTGAGAAGTAGGCGCATTCAGAAAAGCCAAATTATTCCCTTGTTCAGGTTCATGCATCAAAAGTCTAAGACTTCACTGCAAAATATGAGGATATTAAATTGCTTTTTGAATGTCATATTACCCTTATTTCTTAAGCATTTGGGAAGAATTCAGCCACCTCAAAACCTAGCTGTAGCAGATAAAGCAGTACATAAATAAATCCTTTTACTTTGTGCATTTCGTATATTCAATCACTAGTGTATTTTAATTCCAACTGCATTTATTTTTCCATCTATTTAAAATAGCAGTATGAATATAGCCATACTGATGGAAAATGTCACACTACTTTAAAAATATTACTTTCCACCTGTCAGGATGTATTTTGTGCTCAGTATTCTTTTCTTAATTGCAGTATTAATTTAATATAAAAAAAATAAATTGCCCTCTTCCTATCTCACACATACATACACCTTTTCTTCCCCCCAACTAAGAGCAGCCAAAACGAAGATCTCTAAGAAGGTCTGATGATATCACCAAGGCACATCATGAAAAGGTCTTCATGTACCTTCTTGAAACTATTTGCATTGACACCACAACTCTGTCTCTCTGCTTTTCCAGATAAATACTCCAGCCTTTAGACCTTTATTTTTATTTTATTTTCATTCCTTCTTTTGATGGCTATGCACTGCACATGCCTTTTTTAATCTTCCCTGATGGGAAAGGACTTATCAGACGCCAACGTCTCTAATTGTAAATGATTTGAAAAAGCTGCCAACATCAAGGAGGCAGTGTGGCTTCCCAGCTCATTTTAAAACTTCCTGAAGAGATTGTCCATTCCTACACCCTTTTCACCTCCTACCTGTTTCAATACCCAGGGCTGGAATACTTTGATCTTCCTGTGTTTGTTAAAAGAAGAGTGGTAATAAATTCCACCTACATCTGATACTGAAAACTCACCCTACTTGACCTCAAACTTTTTAAAACATCAGGTGTCCAAATGAAGCACAAGGCCCACATGTTCCTCACAGACCAGGTTTTTTTTTGCTTTGCTCCCTGCATTCCTGGAGGCCTGCTGTAATTTATTATCATAGCAAACATCAGGTTATAATCAACTTTGAAATAGATTCCTGTATCTCACACACTTACACAGAAATTGAGCAATCTTCCCCCTTTCCGGTGGAATTGTACAAGGCAAATGACTATTCACTAATAAGGTTTCCTTGCAGAAAAAGTCTGCAGGGTCATCTGTAATAGGAACCAGTTCCCAAGCCCGTTGCAAATACATCTTTGGATCCATTGCAGTGTTTCACTGGAAAGTACTGTCAGGGAAGAACACAGATTGACAAGCAGAGAAAACTCTCTCACATCTTTGGATAGAAGCTCCTTCCTAAATCCAGTTAATAACAATAACAGCACAGTAGCTTAGCTATTGTTACTATTCATTACAATAATATGGCATACTCTGAAGGAAAGTTACATCATATTCTGCCCTTGGAGCAGGGTAGGCTCAGTGATGCAGCGGACAGACCCTTCATCTGCAAGCAGTGAAGATAGACATATTCATCTCATTATTACACAATTATTCTTCTTCTTTTAATCTCTCAATTCTTCATTCTCACGTGGTAAAAGAGCTGTGCTAACTCCATAGCCCAAGCACAGCCCTGCCAGGGTCTGCAGTTGTGCTGTCCAAACCCGAATCTCTTCCCCAAAGCAAAGGAGCACTGCCAGGATTTGAATGCCCATCTCTGTACCTCTCCAATTCATCCTTTCTGTTTCTTGCTGCTCCAGAATACTCCATTTCCAGTGCTCATCCCTCCTTACATGCAGAGGGGAATGACAACAGAGCACTGATATGTCACCGGTACCTGCCCCCACCTTTGACACACTGAAGTCAAGTGTGACAGCTGAAGTTTGCTACTGCTCCTGGGTTGTGCTGTCTGCTTGGATATGGGGGAACTGCTTAAATTATCCTCTCCTGGTGCCAAACATAGCTTCATTTCAGAAAGCTCTCTCTCCCCTAATGCCTGAGAACACACTGTTCCGACTGCAGATAGAAGAGTTGTTGCATTACGATTCAGAGCTTGCCTGCCCCTTGTATATCAAGAGGGCTTGAAACCTTTCCCTGCACTTCTGGCTGCTCTAAACACATAGACTCCCAAATGCCATGCATGAGCATCCCTGTGTGTTAGCTCAAGCCCATGCTTGCTTTGAGAGGAAGATTTTATTGATTAGAGCTAGCAGTCACTGTAGCCATACCTACAATGAAGGATATGTTTGCTGCAGTATTGGGCTGCAAGTGAATTAGCTTTGTGGTTTTCATTTGAGACCTCTTCCTCTCTCATAATTTTCCCAAGTTCCTTTTGAGCTACTTTCAAACTAAAGCTGAAGAGTGATACTGGGGTTTGGGTTATTTGCAGAGGAATAAAATACACTCTTAAATGAATCAGGGAGTTTGATCTCAGGTAAATCATAAATACATAAAATGTAGCTCTCACTCCAATAGATATTTAAACATCAAGTTAAGTTTAAGATTCTCTATATTGTAAATTATCTTAATAGATAATAAAGGTATTTTTGCAGACTATTGGATTTTCTCTATTTTTATTTCCCTATGCAATATTTTAAGAGTATTTTAAGGTTATATGACTTACACTCAACTAAAATGTTCTGGGTTTAGTATAAAATCAAAGAAGTGTTAATTGTTATATAGCAAACAATTTCATATTAAGAAAACATAGAGTAGCTGCACACAATTTCTCAGTTAATGCGAGTTCAGCCAGAGCTCCCAGTCTGGGATCCTGTAAAGACTCTGAGATATTAGAGGCGAAAGCTACCAAGACTGTGAATCCAGAAGAATCAAAGAATTTGCAAGCTCTAGTTGCAAAGCGGATGGCATTTGTTAGCTCCCGAAGCAGGGGAAAAAAAAAAATCAGGGTAATATAAACATTAGCATATGCTTGTAGTATTATGTAATGATGGAAAGTTCAAGAAAAATGCCACAAGCAACTTAAAAAGTTAGATCCCACAATATTAACCCAGCTACAGTTGTACAGCTAGAATATCCACTGTAATATATTATTTTATGTTGATACATGTGTGGGTATAATCTTGTGTGTTGGTACATGCCACACCTGGCTTTGGGTTGTGTAGGAATAGCAGTATCTTGACCTTTTCAAGTTTGGAATGTATTTGAGTTCAATAGTGCTTTTGCATATAATTAAGAGTTACACTGCTTGTTTTCTGCCTGGATGTTAGGTGAAGGCAAAGAGCATCTGAATCCTTCAAACAGCCTGACCATCCTGCTAAACAAAGGGATCTGACTGACAGCCCCGGTAATGGACAGCTAGGATGATGCTTTTGCCAGCAGGCAGGCATACTGATGCTAAAGAAGAAAACAAAATTAAGCAATTCCAGTGCAACAAAAACACATCTACTGCAAATCATAACATTAGTAAAGTATTGTTGGTTTGCAGGAGGTAATATACACCTTTTGCCTCTTCTCCAGGTGTACCTGCTTTTTCAGGATATGTCTTGCCACATTTAGAGTTTGGTGCTCCCTCTTAGGAAATTTCTCCTCTCTTCCTGGATAGGCACCCACAGACCTTGCGTTCTCCATGTCTGCCTGTCTCTAAGGATTTGCTCACTCTTCCTTTCTCCCTCCTCCTTTCACTCTGCACACTCCTGTTCTTTGGACATGTAGGTACAATCCTTCAACTACCAAGTCCATGACAGTCTCCACAGGTTCCCTATTCTCCTGGCTCTGCCCATAGGTGTCTTTAGAGTCCCTTAATCCAACAAGCTCTTTCTGAGGTGCATGGATGTGCCTCCTCCAGTGGAAGAAACAAAATACTCCTGGGAAAGAAGGAAGAGAATTGCATACAAGTGTTACCTGTGTTCTTGAGGTCAGTCCTTCTGTGATGAGGCTTTAAAATCTCTGCCTCCCTGTTCCTCTTCTCCTCACCACCCCCTCTGCACTTTAGCTTGCAATGAGTGACGTGTCCCTCTTCATTTCTCTGTTTTCCGTGTTTCCATAGTCTTTCCGTGGAGCCTCCTCCAGCTGTACCTCTCCTACCCTTCCCTCCCACTCCTGCAAGTTAGCCATCTCCCTCCACACATGGGAACCTTATGGGAAGGAAAGCCTAAGCAATGGAGCCTCTCTCGAAAGCAGCTCCGTCTGCAAGGACACCCATATATATTTGCCCTTGATTCTTTTGGGCAGCTTTCAACTGCTGGCTCTCCAGCACAGCTGTATGACTTCTCTTACTCATAACAGTTTCCACTATGCAGCACTCCTCTCTGGCTGCTTGAACCCTCTGGCCATCCAGCCATGAATTTGTTCACCGTATTATTCCTGTCTTTTCACAAACATGCCAATTAATTCCCTGCTGATTAGTTCATTTCTGATGCACTCTGCCAAATCTATTTCTGGTGGAATAAACAAGGAGGGACGAATCGGCTGCAATGTTGTTATCTTTTTTCCCCTGCCCCCCTCCCTTAGGTCCATGCCAAATCAAACAAGCTCCGGTTTGGTCAGTACTCGATAAAGAGATATCCAAAGAACTGCAAGGTGTTAAAGTGAAGATTTTCATGAAATAAGGAGTGGACCCCTGACTCTGGTCCCATGTTCTTGTCAGACTGACACTTTGCTGTCGTTTGAGAGGATGTGAGGCCACCACAGCTTGAAGCTGCACGATCACTGGACACTCAGGCTCATGACTAGATCTATGGCGCTGCTTGCGACTGCCTTGGCCAAATCTGCATTCTTCCTGATATTACTTCTCCAGTATCAGCTGGCAACAACACCCTCTCTTTTTCCTGACTAGCCTATTCTGATTAAACTATATTTTCCACAGCCAAAATGTCTGCATTCAGAAGTGAAAAAAAAAAAAAGATTGTCCAGCCACCCAGAATAACAACAAACATACAGAAGTAAAGAGCCAGAGGATAGTGCAACTGTTACAGACAGAGCAGTCACAAACACAGTATTATGATTGCAATAGTGATGCTGGTTTACCCCAGGTGAGGAGCGGATTGGGGAGGAAAGTTGAGTGGCATCCTACTAAGCACAGTCCGTAAACATCAGCCAGCACTATTATTTAATCAGCCACTTAAACCCACTCAAGAGAGAGGCTAAGCTGGGACCACACTCAGGGGTATCTGCTTCTCTGACATCAGAAGCATGTGGTTTTGGCTGCTCTGTCTCTTCCAGTCCCATTGGCCTTGTGGCAGGGAAATTTCTGAGAAGACTGTCTTGTTTATGGAGCCTTGCCACTGAAACAGCAGGATACCCATTTGCAAAGTTATAAAACACCAGTTTTCAAAAGCAGCCCACAATATGGAGGCTTAACACAGACGAGCCTCCGGAGGAACTGGTAACCTATTTTTTCAGGGCTCAAACAAGCAAACAAAATGTCCAGGCAACAGGCAAGTAATCCAAACAATCATCTGTCTCCAGCTGGTCCCCATTCAGCATGTGGAACACACAGTCCTGTTACGCTGCAGTTGCAACTTCCTGCGACAAAGAAATGAACTGCTGACAGTTAGTGTGGGATGAGGATGCAGGGTGGAGGAACACTGAGCAAGAACCCCTCCACAGCATGACAAAGGGACACCAGCTAAGCCAAAATGGTGGGTAAACCCACACAGGCATGGCAACACACTCCCAAAGCCCTGGTTCGAATCCAAAATGTGCTAGTGAAGGTGCAGTGTGTGCCAAATGTCTTGGTCATGTGCTGGCAGTGTGTTACCTCAGCACAGCTTGCAGCAGGCAGGAGTGTGTGTCACAGAAATTCCCCATTCCCTGTGCCTCTTCATGGATTAGTGAGGGAAGCAGGATAGGAGGGAGCTATGGCACTTCCCTGTCCTGTCCCCTGCCTGCTAGCATCCACTTTCCCAATGATGTGAAAGATGTATTGCCCAGCCCACCATCACCACCATGCTGCATTCAGACAGGGATACTGAGCAACCATGTGCCATCACTGTGCCACCCTAAGCAGAGGCCAGGAACTTTAGTACAACCAACTTACAAGAAACTCCCTCTTTTCATTATTGCTGTGTTTCTGTGCTGTAAGCAACTGCAGGGTGTTTGGTCTGCTCTCCTGCATGAGAATTGCTGCTTCCAGGCAGTTGTGTAAGCTTGGACTGACAGCGAGAAGCTACTGAAAGAGGTGACACTGGAAAGGTTTCCTTATGACATGTCCCACCAAAGAAGACTTTGCAAAGTCTTCTGCACTAGTCCTATTAGGCAGACCCCAGATATCATTACAACTTGTGTAGCTTAGGTGAATATTGCATACCCATAAAGCACCTCCAGCACACCAGTATTTCAAAGGGTCAGGTCAGAAATCAGGCACAGCAAATTTACCTTAGGCAGGGTCCTCAATCTACACAGGACAGCAGGAGTCAATGTGAGCAGAAAGGGCTTGCACAGGCTTATTGCTGATGAGGGGCTGGTGCCTGCATATTTTCACGCTTTTTAGCTTGTCACATTTTTCTAATAGACCACATTGAGAACCCAAAGCTCTCAGACTTCCAAGCTTAACTCCAAGTATCTCATTTTTCAGCATCTGGCTTTTTCAAATTGCTTTGGAAAAAAATAAATAGAGTGAACAGCAGCATTCATATAAATGAATGATTTATTTGCAACTTCAGTTTTATTTTCACAGCTTTTTGATTGA
The DNA here is from genome assembly GCA_024733675.1 of Psilopsiagon aymara. NCBI lineage: Eukaryota > Metazoa > Chordata > Aves > Psittaciformes > Psittacidae > Psilopsiagon > Psilopsiagon aymara. Next base: position 25,231 of record JANRGW010003559.1, read on the forward strand.
TATTGGTATACTTGGCAGGTCCAATTTATATGCAAATTATCTTACATTCACAATGTAAAGAAATAAAACTTCAATTCTCATGCTTTGCAAATCATTACACCCTCTGAACACTTTGCTTAGCCATATGTTCCTCAAAATCAACAGGTTTCACCACAGATCACTTGTTCTGGCTATCTATTAGCCTCACGGAGGTCTCAGGGCTTGGGGAACAAGCCATTTTTGTGGGGCTGCATGAAATTAAGAGTAGGCTGTGCTGTACCACATACATACGAGTGTTGTAAAGTATGGGCTCTTGCAGTGTATGTGTGCCAGATGTTAGAAGAACACAAATGAGGACACCAGATTTTCCAGTGCTTGCTTCTGGCAGTTTCTGACATACCTTTGTTCCCAGCTCTAATTGGTGTCAGAAGCATTTTCTTAGAAAGAGCCACTGGACAGCTCTTGTCTCTGTGTATCACAGGCATTGCTAACCAAGACTTGAAATCATCCAGGATCTCTCCTGTAAATATTTACACAGATACAGGACTGTCACTGCTCTTAAATCAAAAAGCAGGGGAGGGGAAATGGCATATGGATTCTGTGTTCGCAAGGACCTGGAAGGGAAAGAAACATGATGACTCTGATGCCTTCTCCAGAATTTGCCACCTGGGACTGTCCCCCCAGATGCAGTGTTCTCAGAAAGGTTCTGAGATGAAGCCTGACAACGTCAGTGGAAAAGAGCCCTCTGGTAACAAAAAGTTCTGGATCCGACCCTGTTTACCATTCCTATCTGAAAAAAAATATATCTGTTCACCAGCTAAACCACTGGGTATCCCTCTTCTGCTCCCTTTTTATTGCAATTATATCGAGTTCAGGACAGACCTGGACAGGAAAGGGTAAGCACATTATTTGCAGGAACAGTGCCTGAACCAAGGGAAAACAGCAGCAGCAGATGCTGAGGAAACTTGATGTGTTCTTTAGCCAGTCAGACTCTCTTTCGATGTATTCAGCCAATACACCTTTCTCTTCTTCAAGGAGTCGGCCTTGAGAGCTCTCACACAGATAATGACTTGAAAGTGGTGGCGTTGGATGACTCGTGTATGGGCCTGGGAATCGGGAAGCTGGAGCCTTGTGGCTTTGGGGAAGCCACAAAACCGTCCTTGTTCAACATCTCCATTGTGGGAGAGTTCACTTTCTTCATTTACTTCTGAAGGCTGTGGTGAAGATTGAGGACAGCTTTGCAAAATGCCCTGGCAGTCTTCTGTAATTACGCAAAAAAAACAAACCAAACCAAAAAACCAAACAAACCCCAAACCCATTGCAAAATAAAACAAAGTGAACAAGTCAAATTTAATCCAACCAAAAACTTCCCAAGAATGAGGGCATATATTTATAACAAAAACATCTCAAAGGACTGGCACTTTCTGTGTAAACCACTTAGGACAACAAGGCTATTTTTGCATGTTTGTGCCCAGCAGTCATGCCCACTGTAGAAACCTGGGTTGTCCTTTGTTACAGCTTGTTGCCACCAGCCCCACCACTCTGCGGGTCTCCACCCTGTAAAATAACAGGGAGCAAATAAAGAGCCGTGGAACCAGTGAAGTGCTTCGGTTTCGGTGCGAATCCCAAACTTATGCCAAGCGGGCAGCTACTGTTTGCAGGAGAGTGACACGCACAGCTGGGTACCGCAGTGCCATCCCACCCTGAGGCCTTCTGGTGCAGCCCCATGGGGAGACGCCCTCCGGGCCCGCTGGCCTGCGCCCTCCCACCTAGCTCCCCGTGACAGGGCTTCTCGGGCTGCCCCCCGCCACCCTTATCCCTCTGTCCCAACGGAGGGAGGCCGCTGGGGTGAGGAGCGACGCTGTCCCGGTATCCTGCCAGGTTTGGGGGGTGTGAGTGTGGGGATCCTCTGCCACCGCACAACTACAACTCCCAGCAGGCCTCGGGAAGGCGCGGGGAAAGAGAGGGGTGGGGCGCATGGGCAGTGCGCCTCTCCAGCATGGCTACGGTGCTGTCGCGGGCGCTGAAGCTGCCGGGTAAGGGGTCCGCACCCGCGGGAGGGAGGGCGCACTGGGCCGGGCTGAGTCGGCCCGGATCGGGCCAAGCCGTGACAGCCACTTTCGGGTATGCGTCCGGCGGCGGAGAAGCACCGTTGTGGCTGCCGGGGGGCTTTGGGGAGCGTTGCCATGGTGAGATGGCGATGTAGGGAGAGGCCCAGGCTAGGGCGAGGGGCATGCACGGCCGCCCTGGGGGCGCTGGCGGTGTTGGGGGGAGTCTGACGGGCTCTGCCCGTGTCCCATGGCAGAGGGAGGGCTGCACCTTGGGACACCGGGGGTATCGTGTGCAGTGGCGGAGGCTTAGGCCTGGCCGCGGACCTGTAAGAAGCCGTGTCAGGCTATGCGGGAGGAGGCGGCTTGGCCCGCAGCCCGCGCTGAAGTGGGCACGGGGCTCACACAGCCACCGCGAAAAAGCCTTAGTCCCTCTCTGGTCCGGTCCTGGCGGGTTTTATCCACAGACACTAGGCTGGGAGTCCTGTAAGTGCCCCTGGCAATACCCAAGTAAATGTTTAAAGTCTGACTACCAGCTCTGCATACCTTCCAGCCAGAGAACTTCACCGACATGAAAGCATATTCAAGCATAAAGGACTATTGTGTTGGGGAACCAGATCTTTCAAAGATAAGGCTGCAGTGAGCAGCAGCCCAACAACCATTCTATTCAGTGAGCAGATTAAAAGAAAATGAAAATACATTGCAAAACTTTATCTTGAGAGCCTGATAGTTGCTGTTGGATGGCTTGGAGACAGTGCCAGTGCACCTGGCTGCATTAACCCAATGGCAAAGTGCATTGTTGCTTCTCCTGACCATGTCTTGCCTTTGGGACAGCTATCGGACAGAGACAGGGCCCCGCTGTGCACTGCTGGAGCAGGGGTCCTCCCTGGTACCACTCACCACCACGGTCCTGCAGTGCCTCAGTCCATGAAGCTGCTGAACTCAGTGGGCAGCTCATACTTTGCACTTCCATCAGTCCATGAAGATCACAGTAATGTCTTCAGAGCCCTTCCCAGCAGCTTTTTGTAACTCATCTTGGAAATCATTATTTTTAGTTTATGTAGTGCCTAATATGTAAAATTCAAAAAAGTTTTGTTTGCAGATCAGTTTCTTCTTAACTATATATATGTGTGTCTGTTTGGGAAGGAGTATATTTTACATGAAGTTTGTTCAGCACAAGTGCAAACTTGCGGTTATAAGTGTGTGTACTGTGGTGTGACTGCTGGGGAACTGTCCAATAACAAGTACAGGTCTCTTCTGGGAACTCTGGAACCAGCATGGTCTGTTTGAATCCTGCTATTGGAAGGCACTGACTTGGAAAAGAGATCAGGCCTTGCAACTACTGTTAAGAAAACTGTCCTTGCATTGTTCCTTAGGTTAGATTGCATATATCATACCTTGTTTGTGTGGTGAAAAATGCAGCTTTCAACAGCAACGAGAAAGCAGAAAGCCACTTGCTAGTGCTGTTTTTTTCCTGCTGAATGTCATTAATTGCATCAATATATGGCAACTTCTCTCCCCACGGGCTTAAAGATATATCTGTAGGGCCTGCCGACTGCCAGCTCGGGGAAAAAAAAAGGCAAAATCGACAGAACATGAAGTGAGTACAGAGGAGACTGGCACCAGTGTGTCGTCATTGGAATAGTGCACTGAAAATTGTACTTGTCTAAAGTCCATGCTCGGCTCTTTTCACTCCAGAGTGAGTGAAAGAAGAGCCTTTCCAGTAAATCAAAACCAGGAAAAAAAAGATTGCAATTAATATCTTTCAAACTGTCAGCACTAGAAATGAGTATTTCATTATAGGAGGGACCTATTTCCAGCACAGATCACCTCACAGATGCCTGCTTTCCAAAACATGGTCACGAGTCATCTTTTCTTTTTTGAGAGGTTGCATTCTTCTATTGCAGTAGTTGGAAGAGCTGCCTATGCAAAAAATGCTATTAGGTGAATGTATAGGGGATTTTCAGTTAGGAGTCTAACTGCCCTTGAAAATCGATGTATTTGGGGCATTTTGTCTTGCTTCTGCCTTTGAAAACCTCCATGTTCAGTATTTGCTTTTTCTTTCAGTGGCTGCAGAAAAAAAATAAAACCCAGGGTGACATGGCCGATAACTTACCCAAAGATCATGAGCCACACAGTTCCTCAGGTTGATTGTGACCAAAGGCCACTGACTGGGAACCTCTGTTTTATCACTGATACCATGGAGAAAAATGGAATACGATTTAGAGCAGGTCAGAACAGAAGCAGTTTATTTATTTTACCTGTAAGAGATTGCACAGAGCACCCTGGAAACTGACTTTGTTGCTATGATCTGCTTCCCTCTAAGGTAGGTGCGAGATTTATATACACTTAGAGACACTATGCAAAAGACAGGTAGCAAGATGGGTATTATACAGATCTGGTACATACGCAAGGCCATGGGACTGCTCAAGGTAGGTCTGGAGTCTCTTTTCTTTAGCACAGGGACTAATATATCATGAAGGTTGCACAGTGTTTATTGATTCAGGAGATAGGGTGAGAGTTTGACCAAGAGGCTGGCTCATATCTCTTAGCATTCTTTTGGAATGGAAATATGGAAACTGCATAGGAGCATTGGATTTTCTGATAGCTGATCACTTGCAACATAGGCACTTTAAGCTTTCTCTTGATGGACAATCTGTCTTTCCCCAGCCTGAACCTTGTCGTTGACCAGAAAGGAAAGAATTTGACTTCTGGATCGCTTCTCAGTAAATCATAATTCTCTGAGTGATGTGAGACTGCCTTTGTTTTCACACATTCTTTACTGATGTTCATGTATCTTTATACTTTTCTGTTGAAAAATCATTTGGGAGCAATTAGTGGAAGTGCTGTCTCTTCTTTCCACACTTATGGATACCAGGTGTGGTATTCTCCTTCCCACAGCAAGTGACCTAAAACTCTGCCTTCTGCTCTCCGTCCTGCCAGGTGAATCATGAGTTATGTGTTCTGTGTAATGCAGAACAGCCTAGGGATGCTGAACACGTCCTCACCAGCCCTCCAGGCACATTCCCAAAACACCTACAGTTTGACAGGGCTCTCCCCAAACAGTGGCAGAACAGTGGCAGGAGAGCATTTGAATCCTCTGAGATTAGATATGCAATTGGACTTCCAATGAATGCTCCAATAGCCATTGTTAAAGGACAGGGTTTTCCATTTTGTTGTCTTAAAAAAAAATTAATCAGCCAGGCATTTTATAATTTTATGCCTGACTTTACTGAGTAGCTATGCCTTGTGAGAGTGATAGCTAATCTGAGAAAAGATAGAATGAATGCCAGTTTCTGGTTCCTGGTCAGGCTTAGCCATGAAATATGACTGAACACCTTTCTGCTTTGTAGCTCTTCTGTAACTCTATGGACTCTTTCCTGTGTAGATCACCTGAAGTCCTAAGTCATTGCTGTGTAGTAGCTGTTTTCTAGCCTTTCATCAGTGGTTCTCGGCAGGAAAGACGTTCCTGTTACAGGTTATCTGTAGTTGACACCACTGTCCGTGTTGCCAACGTCTCAGTCCCTGCCAGTTCAAGAAGTGAGTGAGACAGTTTCAAGGTCCTTTCTGCCTCCTAGAGATTCAGAACAAAACTATTCCAGCTAAAGCTTGTTTCTCTATATGCTTTTAGTTGCCCCTAGGGTGAACAGGCGGCTTCGGTCTTCTGGGTTGACTGTGTAGAATTAAAATAGTTTGAAAAAGTGACAGTATATCTGAATTTGAAGTATGCTGTTGAGTTGTTTTGCTCAAAGCACACCAATTTCCAAATCTGGGAGTAGTCAGGTTAACATAATTGCCTGAGTTTGACTTCCTGGCTACATATCATTTACTCTTGGGCCAACAGCATTTACTTTAAATACCACTCTGACCTGGCTTGAACTGGCACATGTGGATCTGTGGTGAGAAGCTGCAAATTCCCTACCAGCAAGTCCTCTCTGGAATTTCTTGTGTTCACTGAGTCCTTTTTCAGCAACTTGTCAGCACAACCTTCCGTATAGACATCTGGGAAATTCACACTGTGCTGTCACTGTGCTCCCTGAGCAGAGAGCTGTGTGTCATCAAGGGCCATAGAGAGCTGTGTGTCATCAAGGGCCATGGCCTTCTCTGCTGTTTGCAGGATGGAGCCATTGCTATCAAGACTTCCTGAAGAACCTACATTTTGAATGCATATTTAGGGCAGATCTGTGTGAAATGATGCAATGTCCCACAGGAGTACACTGGACTGTCCTGTAGGAATGTAATATCTTTTAGTTGGGTGCTCTCCAGGAACAGCTTTTTGGAGTGTGTATGTGCACCAGATTGTTTTGATGTGAGTCTTTTGTAGAAGCCTCTAATTCAAAAGGGTCTAATTCAGGTATGTGGTCTCGTTGGATATATTTATTTCCCTCAGTTCAATGTCGGTGTGTTGTCATGGCCGCTCCAGTTAGTGTAGGGCGTTTGGCCTTTAGTGATATTGACACTGAATGCCGTTTGAAAGTGGTACAGGAAGTTGGAGTGAGGGTCCTTTTGTGGGGTTAGAAATGAGAGAAAAATGAGATGCACGTGCTGCAAAATAGATTCTAGATGATGCAAAGTAGGGGTGTTACACTAGATACTACAGTACATCTGTAACTGTGAGTCTGCCTTTAGCAGGAAAACCAGAAGTAAGGCTGGTTTATGTTATGAACTTATACAGAAATAATAATCATGAAAGCCCTTAAATTTCCACTCTGCAAAACCTTCCCATCGTCTTACTGTCTGATAGTGGTTACAGCTTGCGTTTTTATTCCTCTTATTTATGCCTTGCATGTATCACTTTGAGCATCTTTGGGCACAAGTTAGCTCCTGTCTTGGGTCATCTTTACGCAAAGGGAAATGAGGCACATATCCAGGATAGTAAAATCTCACCTTGGGATAGGAGAGAGAGAAAGAGAAATAGGCTGAGACCCTGCAATGATCAGAGCAGTGACCATGCCTGGTGGTGCAGGGCAGCTCCCTCAGTTGTGATCTTGCGCTCAGCTCAGGGCGGTGAGTCTGCCCTGATAACAGATGGCCCTGGCCTTAGGCGAGTATGCGCAGCCAGGCTCTGCACATGCCTTCCTCACAGTCACGCTCTGCGTCTGTCTAAGGGCTGGGGGAGAAGCCCTAGATGTGCCAGGCATCTGTGGGGGAGACACCTAAAGCTAAGCTACTTTCTTGTGCCACTCCCTGAAGGCATCAGTACTAAGTTCTTTATCTTAGTGCCCTGGGTTCAGCAGTAGCAGTCATTTTTCTCCTTCTTGGTAGCTGGTGCAGCGCTGTGTTTTTCGGCCTGGGAACAGCGCAGATAACACTGATGTTTTTGGTTGCTGCTTAGGATGTTTGGTCTGCCCAAGGACTTTCTGAGCCTCATGCTCTGCAGGGAAGAAGGGAAGCAGGGAGGGAGCAGAGACAGGACACCTGACCCAAACTGACCAAAGAGGTATTCCATACCACAGCACGTCATGCCCAGGA
>JANRGW010003561.1:0-32263 GCA_024733675.1 Psilopsiagon aymara
CCCTCCTCCCTGGCAGAGCGTGAGGCTCAGAAAGTCCTTGGCCAGACCAAACATCACTAAGCCATAACTAAAAACATCGATGTTATCAGTGCTGCTCCCAGGCTGAAAGTCAAAACCACAGCACTGCACCAGCTACCGAGAAGGAGAAAAAGGACTGCTACTGCTGAACCCAGGACATTTGCATTCAATAATGGTAATACCCTCCCCTTTGTCTTGAAATATTATTCAATTTCTAAAATTATTCTTTCAGGATGAAAAGCAAACATATTTTTCAGTCTCTCTTTAACTTTGAGAAGAAGAAAGCATAGGCTATTTATTGCTGGATGCTCTTATAGACTCTCAACATACTGCATTTATTATATATATCGTCATCACATATAGGCATACATAATAATACCCCCTTAATAATATCTCATAAATAAAAATATTAAGTTATCGAAAAATAAAATCGTATGCAAGTAGGTATCCATTGTATCTGAAGCCTATTCTGTGGTAAGGCTTGGGTTTTTGCATCATCCAGCAAAATTTCCTAGTCCCTTAGCGACTTCCCTGTTTGTTTACTTACAATGTTGGCCCAGAAAGCCTGTCTCTGTCTTTCCTGGGTTGTTTTGATTTTCTCACACTTACCAGTTGAGAAGTTTCTGTGAGCTCACTGGAGAGATGGAGGTAGGACTTCCAACTGAGTAAGTGCAGCATCATCCTTGAAGTGTTGCTGCATATATGATTCTCTGAGCTCACCGTGTTTAAGTAAGCTGTGAAGTCTCATAGCTGTGAATACATCTTGTGCCCTACAAATATGCACCACATCATCTACTACTAATGGGAAAGGAGTGGTTGTTTCACATCTCTCTCTTGTCTTGTCAGGCTCAAGGAAATCTGCAATTCTCTGCAGCCCATACTCATTTAACACCAGGTTTTGTGCCAACACAAAATAACATCTTAGTACTCTATAACTAAACCCAGGGACTCTGCTGTGGAAACAGAACAGAAAGAGATAGCAGGTTCATGACATTAAGAGTATTTAAATAAGTAGGATGCATAAAGGCTGGCAACAGGGTGACACAGATGAACTGATTTGCCTATTTGGGCAGTGGAGCTTGGGACTCCTTACCTAATACAGTATGACTGTTTTAATAAATAAGGTTTGCATAGATTGTAAATTAAAGTTTCTTTGGAAATGATCACATCACAATTTCTTCCTCATCATGGCATTGTGACTACAGAGAACTTTTTGACTAATTCAGTCCTGATTTACATTTCAGTTCATGCTCATCTATGACTGCTTAGCTTATCTCTATAGTTCATGGGGTTTCCAAATAGCCTTTACAGAGTAGCCTGAGAAAAATCTCTATGGATTATGCAATGTAAAAGCAAATGAATTGTATTTTTTTGTTTCAAACTTTGAGAAACAGACACAGACTTTCCACTCCCTGGAAATGTTCAAAGCTAGGCATGGCTTTGAGCAACCTGGTCTATTAGAAGGTGTCATTGCCCATGGCAGGGAGCTTGGAACTAGATAAACTTTGAGGTCCTTTCCAACCCAAACTATTCTATGATTTCCGTCTGTTGTGTTCTTTCCTTAAGCACCTTATTATATTTCCAGTTTCATATTTTAAAATTACTTGTTAATCAAAAGCTACTTCCAAAATTTTGCAGGTTTCACTGAAAAAAAAAAAAAAAAAACAAAGAAAAAAGTGTATTCTGCCTATTGCTGTAAGCACAATACCTAACTTGGCAAATAAAGATGTACTTAGCTCACAAACTGAAATTAGAAAAGTTGCTGGCTTTTTTCCCCTCCCCCTCCCTCTTTTTGGAGCCTCAGATCTTTTTCAAAGCTACAATAAATGGTTTTATGCAATGGCTGAGTCTGAATTTATTCCATTTGAATTATTTAGCATTCATTTATACAATATTGGAACATTTTATTTTAGGACATTATATTTATCATGTTGTTTATTGTTTTCTTTTTCTTTTTTTCATGAAGCTTATAAACCTCAAGATAAAGTTATTTGTTATGCATTTTGTTCCATATTTAGCCAGATAAATCAAGCATTGGTGATCAGTTATTACAGTAATACAGCTACAGGGGCCTTACAATATCAGATAACTTAGTTCTGTCAAAGCCATGGTGTTCAGAGGAATTCTTTACAGAGTGTAAAAATAAGGTCAGTGTTCTAGGCATATTTGGCATCCACTACAGGAGAGCCCATGTAGAATAGAGCAGATGCTTTAAGCAAAAATGACATTGTATGTCTACAAAGGTAAGGTTTGTTTTAGTTTTTAGACATTTTTTGAGACATAAGAATTTATTGAAATGCATATTGTTTCAATGGCTAGGAAGGGTGATCAGCTGCTACAATGGAAATGACAAATATGGAAACAGATCAAGCACGGGACAGGAATATCTTTAGGAGAAAAAAAGAAAAGCAAGTTGTGTTTTTATAATGAAAAAGGTAGAAACCAGTAACAGAACCTGTCTGCTGTATCCATGTAGCTCAAGGGAATCAGAGGAGAGATAGGACTGAACTTGTCCCACACTGGTAAGCAAATCAAATCTTGGTGCATTTTCATCAGCTGTCAGAAACAGACAGATATTTCTCTGGGGCCAGGCAGGAAATTAGGCTATTAAGTTACAGCTTTTTCAGAGAGACTCTGTCATTCTCTTCTCCTATTCTACAGATGTTCTATCAAAGCAAGTCATTGTAACCATTTATCTTTCCAAAGTTAAAATACCTTTTCCAGAACTAATTTTTTCCCTCAGTACTTGAGGTCTTTGTACTCTGTGTCTTGCTTTCCTGATCTTGTATGGATCTAAGATTAATTTGCACTAGCAAGGAGTTCAACAACAAAATCAATTTCAATTGGGTCAGGTGAGGTCACTGCCAGCTCTGTAGTGTGAGGAGAGAAATAGATTATTACCATTCTGGGACCAGTACTACTTCAGTATGGAGGGGAAAAAAATAAATCCTCCATTAAAGAACTTTACAATAATTATCATAACACTGGAAAAATGATTTTTTTTTTTTATTTTCTTGAAGACTGGTATAGACATCTATATATGAATAATTTATGCTAGAAAAAACTTTTGTATTTATTATGAAGAATGGAATAGAATTTGTTAACTGGCAGCATTTCATTAAAAATGCGGTACTATAAAACTAATACAGCAATGCTTCTGACAGATCTTTTTATATCCTTGGCACATAGCAGGTGTAAATTCAACAACATTCCCTCTCTTATGTATTCCATGCACCATATCACAAAAGAGCAATTATAATGAGAATTTAAGTTAGACTGTAAAGAAGAGGAAAAAATGTTTAAGTGTTTAAAATCACATTTACAAGGAAAGAAAACCCATCCTATATACAGATTCTATTATTTAGTGTCCAATCTCACAGCTTTGAAAGAAAAACGAAATAAAAAAAAGGAAGCAGCAGCAGCTGAAAATGGTTAATAAAATTAATAAACCATTAGTGTTTAATGTGAACTAAATCTTATTTATTTCTTCCATCAGAAACAGAGCATTAATTAAGACAATGCTTTGGGTATATCTGCAGTATATGTGTACCTGTTTGTTCATATGAAAACAGCTTTTCAGGTGAGTTAATGTTACCTGGTTCCTTTAGCCTGAGAACAGCTGTGCAAACCTGTTCTAGCTGAAGATACGGGCCACACACATGAAGAGGAAGGCGAAGCTCCTTGACTTAAATTGCTGGGCCATGACTGTGCTTCTGCTTGTGCATCTTAAATTTTTGTGTAATCTGAGCTGAAGCATGACCTCTATGAACTTAGCTATATTAAGTTGAAATCTGTATTCTGCTGTCTGTGAAATAACATTATTTGATGTTAAAGGTTTCCATATATTTGTGTTGAACAGAAAATAAGAAATAGATGTATTTTCAGAAGAATCATTCATGGAGATTCATTTTTTTTAAGAAAAAAAGAAAGAAAAGAAAACAATTAGAATAATTTCTTTGGTGGTGCAGCAGCCCTGCCTTCAGGTATTGACCTTAATCAGTTTCATTATATGCAAAAAGATTCAGATTTTCTGGGTCAAATTCTCCCCAAGTGTATTTCCCTGAGATTTGTGGAATAACACCAGCAGTGAATCTGACCTAATGATCTCAAATTTCCTCCATTTCCTCTTTGTGTGATCAAAACATACAAAATGAAATAACACTGCTAACAATTCTTTAGAAAAAAAAAATACTAGATATATGTTTCTTTATATACACAAGTTTGAATTAAATGCTCCATTAATATAGAAATAGTTTTACTCCTTTTGCAAGTATGGGTTTAGATGATTAACTACCTGAACATTATTGGAAAAAAAAAACAAACCTGAAAAAGCATATGGCCAAATTTCATTTTATTGCAAAAAATAAAATCCTTTCTTCCTTTAGTAAAGGCCAGAGCTCTTAAAGAGACTTAAATAAAGTTTTTGCTGTGTACTGGTAATCGATAAGGTTCCTTACAACTAGATTTGTCTTCACTACCATGTATTCAATGCTTAGCCAGATACTTCCCCTTCAAAATATCAGTGATAATAGTGCTCTGCACAGATCATTGAAAATGTATCCCTAAATGCTCTTGTATTTGGCAGTGATACATTTTAGGCTTTACACTTACATAATGCTTTAAAATTTTCAAAGGGCTGAGTGAAGACTCTGTGTGTATTTTCTCCTGGCTCTGTGAACTAACAGCAATTCAGTATTACAGATGAAAAAGAGGACACAAATTGTATGAAGACTGGGTCTGTACACATAGCTGCCAGGTTTACCTTTTAGGCCAAACTGTTGTTCCAATGGTTCACAATAAAAGGTATACCTAATTTTCCATTGTAAAATTATAGAGGTCCTTAAATTAAAAAACTTTATCACTGTGCTCACTGTGGTGTATGCCTGTAAGCATATAAAATTTAGACAAGCATTGCTTCCAGATTACAGTTCTACAGTCCATGGACAGCTGTTACCTAAGGGCTTCCTGGGAAAGTTTTAATAGCTCTTATAAGGGCTCTTATGAAATGCAATTTAAAATTTTGTAAATTTTAAATAGTTTTATAATTTAAAGTAACTTTATATAATTTTATATAATCTATATAAAATTTAATTGCAATTTTAGGCAGCTTAGTATAAAGCTCATTCACTGGACATTGAACAATAGTATCTATGTTAAATCCAGATTATGTGTAATTTTGAATTGTGCCATTCTTCCTTCAGGGGTTAATCCAAAAGCCATTTGATGTTAGCCAGCTCTGGCTCAGATGCAGAAGAGGTCATCGCAGCTCCCATCTCCCATTGCAGTAAAAAAACCGATTCTTAGATTTTATTAACTGTTAGTTCATATCTACAAAGAAAAAAGTTGTGTAACTTTAGGGCACTGGTAGCAGAAGAGGAAAGAGGTTTTGATGAGAAATTTTTTTAGAGGACTACTTAGAGCTGGAAAATAGTGTTCAGTCTAAGTTCATATTAAACATTTGAAAGTAATCAGACTGGAGTCTGATGAGCATGAAGACAGCAATGTAAAATGAAATTTCTGAATACGTCAGGAAGTGCTTACAATAATCATGACCATTTGAGTGACTGGTACACCAGTGTACCTATCTTTTCAATGCAGAGATCTGTGTTAGAGACACCTGAACTTAGTGAGATCTTTGGAGCTTGGCTTTACACAGCTGGAATACGACTGGGTTAATTGAAGCTATTCTTTCTTTACGCCAGTGATCACAGATCAGATCAGCCTTGTATTTTCCAGTGAGGCACGGAATTGTAGACTTGATTATTTGAGAGCAAAGCACACTTGCTAATGGCCTGAACAAAATGGCTTAACACAGGTAAATTCTACCCTGCTCGCTTAATTCTTGCTGTTTGCTCTGTCTCATCCCATTCTTTTACTTTTCCTATTTGTATCACACTACATCGCTGAGCAGCTTACACAGTAATCAGTTTCTCTACTTGAAATGAGAACACTGACAGAGATGACTTCTTAATAATATTAAGTTCATAATCTATATAATGCTCTTTTGCATTTAAATGTCCTAAGAGTTACTACTATCTAAATTTTTCAAGATGTCGGGTCTACTACAACTCTTGATTGAACTGATCTCTATTATCTCTAGGTAAAATATTAATGAATTAACATGTTTCCACATAGTGAAGGAATTTGCATTTCCATTGGAATACAGTGGGAAAATAACATCTATTCTTTGGGACTAAGTTGCTTAACACAATCCTCCAATTTCTATTTGCAGAAGAAATAATCCATTTATATTTTGTTAAAAGATTTCTGCTAACCAGCAGGTACTTGTGCTGCCATAATATTACTTTACCTTCAGAATACAGCTTCATAAACTCCTGACAAAAACTCACAAAAAGGTAGGGGGAAAGCACATTCAGTGAATGATACTGTAAAGGGGAACACATCCTGGGGACATACACTTTGGGGATAGTTTTACTAAAATTTGACATAAGGCACAGCAATAATGTAGACAGTTTTATCTGTCTACACTAATATAAGTATACATATGTGTTATATAATGTCATATACTTATTGAATAATTACATAAATTACATAAGTAGTGCAATCCATCAGCAATACCGTCTATTTCAGAAGTATTAAAAATCTGTGCATGTTTCTGGTGATGGGAACTGATATCTATCCACCTATTAGATTGAATTAAGAGTTTATTTTTTCAGGATTAACATTTAATGGCTATTTAACAGGTACCATTTTTAGTATTTCCTGCTTTATGTTCTTCTTTTTAGGTTGCATTTTAATTTTCAATGTAACTGACAAATTATTGCAATTTTTTATTGATATCTTGCCTTATCTTTTTCCCCACTTAAAAGGCTTTTACTTTAGTCTATAACTGCTGAATTCTGTAATCATGGAGTAAATCAACTAATACAATTGATCTTTTGCTGATACTGCTATTGCTCTAGGCCTTGGATTCGCCTTGGATTTCAGAAGTATTTCATGATGTCATAAAGACACCAAAGGTACAATTTCCATTAGGTATTCTAGAATCCATAGGAAAAACATAGATGAATTCTAGGGAACGTTAAACTCATTGATCTAGGTCACTGAAGTGGAATTTATGTTTTTATACAGAGAGATTAAGAAGGTAAAAAGGGACATACGTTGGCTAAGAATGATATGAGGTAAGAAGCTGGGGGGAAAGTAGGTGTATATATTATATGCACAAAAATAATAAGCTGAAAATCCAAAGAGGTAAAATGCATACTTTTTTCAGTTAAATATATTAATAGTTTCAGTCAATATGCTTTCAAGACTTCTCTTGCTTTTGTTTTCCACATGAAGAGACTATGTAAGTGAGAAGCTGACATAAATGCAGTGTTTGGGTTACTACTACCTTCAAATGCCTGAGATGTCAGATTCATTTCATATATAGTTGGTAATGAATACTTTTCCGTATACATGACAAATTCTGAAATGAAATTATTGCAAAATTTCTCAAGTTAAAAAAAAAATGCCTGAAATTAGAGGAATTAGTAGCAATGAGCTTTTAATGCACTTTCTCATTGTTTTATATTATTGCATCTAGATATGATGAAAAATTGTGATGAGATCAGTAGTGTGAAATATGGGCACAAAAGGCTAATATTAGTTTATTGTTAGACATAGAAATCATTTGGAAATAATAAAATTATCACAATATATTATTTCTGTCTATGTACTTTAAATAAATATTGTTGAAGGCAAATTTGGGGCTTTAACCACAGGGGTGATTCTCTCACTTGAAATGTGCTTGCTCGAATCGAACTCAGACAGCTGGCTTCTGTTGATGCAAATGTGAATTCTTATCATTGATATTTAGTAGCATTTCCTTTGCAGAGCTCTGATTCCAATCTCCTCAGTACCTTATAAATTCACCTCCAACTCATCAATTTCATGTCACACCAATGGACTTTGAATTACCTTCTTAGGATTCTTATCCTTACTAAGAACTTGACAGCCATCTCCTATGTTAATTTCCATCAGCTTCCATTTCTACTTTTTTCTATTATCAGCTTCCATAAGTGTTCTTCTCAGCTGATCCATGAAATCTCAGTGTCAGCCAATGACATTTGGTATATTGTAAAATATCAGAAACAACCTGAAAGATCAGATCGTCATCATATGCTAAGTAAAAGATTTTGAAAATAAAAATTGTCTAGATGGAACCTTGTTGATATGATCAAGAGCCTGAAGATGTTGAATTGGGGGTGTTACCTATAGTTTAACTAATTTAAATTTGTTACTGCTTTGCTCAAATTAACAGTGCTGTGCAACCATTGTGCGCTACTACCTTATTTTGACATTGAAGACACTAGATCCTTTCATCTTTGCACGCTGCTAATGGGAAATAGTTTTATTTTAGACATAAAATCAATTCAAAAGAACAAAATTATGTTGGTTTGAGGTTTTGGGTTGTTTTGTTTGTTTGTTTTTTTTTTGTCATGCTGGGTTTTTTTCTTTCTTTTTTTTTTTTTTCTTAATGGGCTGTACAGACATGGAGCATATAAACTTATTCACAATTTTTTACCCTTCTAAGACTACTCACATGAGCAGCTTAAAATATAATAGTTATTATTTTTTGTAATCTTTTTTTCTCTTTCAAAATTTCCTCTGGTTTGACAAAGAACACTAAACAAGCTGTTTCACTTCAGTGTATTTTGTATATTTGTGATTTCTGCTTTCCATATCTAAATCTATGAGAAAAATTCTTTTTTTATAACTTTAATCTGAGCTCAGGATTGAACTTTTACTGGCTCTTGAACCTTAAATAATGAATTATAAGTCTGACATTCATGCTGGCTTTTTCACTTTCCCAACTAGCTTGTCCACTCCTGCCAAAATGCATCTCTTCACTCTCGCTGTTGCTGGATTCCATGTGGGTGTACTCAGTTTCCTCCTCCCCTCATCTCATGAAAAACTTCAAGGTCAGGGAAAGTTCTCATCAAAGAAGCAGTTAGTTGCAAAATATATGAAAGCAAAGTAAGAATTTGCACAAACTAACACTCCTTCCCAGCTCTATCTCACGTGAAGGAGGTAGGATACAAATACAGTGTTTTTAAAGGTTTGAGAAATGCCTGGTGCAAATCTTTCTAAAATTTCAAAGGACTGAGGCTGGAATCAAAGGTAGGCCAGAATCTTATTTCCACAAGAAATTAAAGCAGTACAGCTGTCTTCCCCTTCAGAAACTAAGGCCTTCCCCTTCAGAAATTAAGGGCAGAAACGTCTTCGCAGACTTTTGTGCTTCCTTCAAAAAAAGCACAAAATCACTTGTGTTTTCCTTCAGAAAAACCTGGTTTTGTTTAGCAAGGAGCACTGAAACTGAAGGAAAGGGGCCAAACTATGGTTCTTTGTGGCCATCCTAGGCAGACAGAGTGTTTCTAAAGCTTTATTTCTCCACTACACTTTGACTTCAAGCTATTCACATTACTTCATCTTCAGTTGTCTGTCCCTGGATGTTAGCGGGAACTAGTGATAAACAATTAGTACTGTCAGATACAAAATTTGCGTCAAATATTCTCAAATACTGAGCAGCCAACTTAAACTTGTCTACTGGGTAGATCTAGTTCATTTAAAGATGCTCAGAGACCTATACATAGCCTTAGTATGGTTATATTTACACTCTGTTTCATTAAATAGTTCACTCTGTTTTTCCTACTGAAGGCCTGAATTGAGACAGGTCTTTGTCACAGCCACATGAATGGCTGAAAACAATCAAGAACTTGGACTGTTAGCCTACCAAGGAGGAGAAGAAAAGACTGTTCATGTGACAGACTTAAATAGGTGTTGGAGTACCTGGCTAAATATGCCTCCTAAATATCCACCTTTGCTTCCCAAGGACTTTTACCTCATATGCTTTTGACTGAGACTCCATTTCTTTTGCTGTGGGAATATTTATTTGTCAAAATCTATCTTTGTCCAGAATTTGTTAACAATATAACAGCATTTTTTCTTTTTCTCAAACATTCAACCCCTTATGCAGACAAGTTCAGCTGTGTATATGAAATCACCATTTTCATAGACAGGAAGCATTTCTGTTAAAATGTTAATCTGCAAGAAAAAGTCTGGAGCTTGTTCAGTGTTATAGAGTTCACCTGAAGGCCAGTAATTCAATAGATATTTTAAGGGAGGGAAAGAGGAGGATAAGGAGGAAGAAACCTATCTTTCCCTGGAAAGAAAATAAAAATAGCCTCAAATGTTATCATTTTCAGATTGTTACTAGCAACAGGGAGACGTGATCAAAATAACAAGTGAATGACTGCATAGACTGGTGCAAGATAAAGACCCCAGATAGGAATTTGATTAAGTATTATTATCAGTCACTGTACAGAGAATGGCAGCCAACCAGCAGAGCATTCACTTTTCTGTCCATCTCTGCCTCTGCCTGGCTGCTTTTGCGGGTTATCATAAAGGTAACGTGGAGATGGAACTGCACATCAGATAGCAGTCATAATTTTCTCCATACAGGGTCTCTTTACATATTACTTTCATTGTTGCAGAGACAAAATTAGGCTGGCAGCTTAAACTGGTCTGCTTTTCTCTTTCTTCATATTCTTAAGAGTTTTGATTATCACCATTCCTCTTTCTAAAATTTGACATTTACAGCCCATGTACAGTTCTTCATATCTACCATGTGACCTTTATGCCATATAAAAGGAAGAACCTTGATGTCAGAGTGACAAAATAGAGGTACCTCTTCTCCAGTCCCTAATGAAGAGTCCCTCCCCAGCATCCCTATAGGCCCCCTTCCCTACTGGAAGGGCTGCTATGAGGTCTCCTGGCATCCTTCTCTTCTCCAGACTAAACAGCCCCAACTTTCTCATCTTATCTTCATACAAGAGGTGCTGCAGTCCCCTGGTCATCCTCTTGGCCCTCCTCTGGACTTGTTCCAAGAGTTCCATGTCCTGTTTATGTTGAGGACACCAGAACTGTACACAATACTCCAAGTGAGGTCCCACAATATGCTGCTTCTTTTCAGAAATAAAATCCCATGTTGTTTGCAGAATATGTGCTATTGCTGCGTTTTCTGCAATTTTGATGCATTAACAGATATCAACATGGATTTCATCTGAAAAAGCACAGTGGAGGGCAATTCAGAAATCAGTAAGTCATTAAATGAATGCATCTCAATAGTTTTTGTTTCCCTTTTGTTTCAGCATAATGCCCATAAGTTTTGTTTAAGTGCCTTTATCACTTCTGTCACAACATTTGTAAAAGTTGTATTATTCTTTGGAGAAATTGTTTTTGTGTAGTTTCTGAAAGCTGTTCTTTACCCTCACATGAGACCATAACCACCAGCTTCAGGCACACACATTCTTGAGCTCTTGGTAATGTCTCAGAAGGTTGTCCAGTGCTTCTTAAAGAGTCCCCTGCAGTTGGGTCAATTAGCATTGTTCACCAAGTCCGAAGGACGTCCAGGCTGTGTACATTTAGCTGCTTTTTATCTTGCTATAGGTGCATACTGTTCTGTACTGAGTAACTAGTAGATTCACAAGCTTGGTGACAGGTATCGGGCCACTTGGGAGCTTGATACACAATGGCCATACATTATTACGTTTTGGGTTGGTTTTTTTTTTTCTTAAAATTTTACTATCTTGACCCCATGTCAAGTTATTTGATTCCAATAGAAAAGAAAAAAAAAAATATTAGCTACAACGTTTTTACTAAATGTCAAGCTAGCTAAATATATTGCACTTTTCTAGAATCTTGCTCTATAAAGTGCTTTGTCAGCATTTCCTTCATTGTTCCACAGATTTCTATTGTACTGCTGTAGCTTAATCATCCTTGTATTTCTCCTCCAGTGACTAAATTCCAGTATTGAAAGGAAAAATCTTCAAAACTGTCTCTCTATCTCCCTCTGTATGTGTGTTTCTGTGTATAAATAGATCATAATTTTTAATAGGCATACAATTATTAAGTTCTCATTATTTTGGTCAAGGAAAGAAATTGATAGAACCCTGAAGATCAACAGGAAGAAAAGGCAGAAGCTTACTGAAACATCAAGAGCATTTGTGGTGAGTTCTGATATAGCAAAGACCACAAAGAAGCTTCATAACACTTACACTGCCACTTGACCTAATTCTCAGTCATAATCTACTTAGGCTGATGAGATTTCCCCCTATCCTCAGGCATAAAATGTAGTCATTCCTTTCTAGCTGATAATCAGCATGTTTATAACTCATTTTAGTTGCTTAAAGACAGTATTTTCGGAAATAGTCCTGCACTGCTAATGTCATCAGTGATACTGGAATAGCAAGGGAATAACCTCAGTCTTTGCTACGGGAGGTGTTTAACAAATCTAAAAACGTTAATCATGTTCAGGGCATTGTCACTTTCAGGGAACAGAGATTTCTTTCAGTAACGTGCCCAGAAGCAATCTATTTAGTTTTCTTTTCATATAAAGTTAGGAAATAATGAAGGTTTTATTAAATGAAACTTAATTCACTACAATAGGGACTTCAGATCTACCTGTTCCCACTACCAGGGGATGCAGTATAATTTAATAACAGTCCCTTTAGATTAGTTCTCTCTATTTGCATGTGACATTATTAACTGACTCCATGCTATAGTTGTAAAAGATTTCAGAGATTGCAGTCTCAGCCTTTTTCACAAAAAAAAAAAAAAAAAAAAAAAAAAAAAAAAAAAAAAAAAATCCTACATTTATAATTTGTAAACTACATTATTGCAGTAACAAAACCATAATAAAACCAACCGAAAGTAGTGATGTAAGCTTTTTGGCTGTGGTCCAAAGCACTAAGACAGTAGATTGCTAATGCTGTCTAGGGATGGTGCCATAGTATGTCACAGCCACGGTGACAGCTGCTGAGAGATTTTCTATTATTATCTTACGATTTTTTTAACCATTAAAGTGTAATGATTTACTAGCCTATAATGTGGTAGCAATGTGTGAATTACTGTGGCTGCATTTATGTGCTCAGCAACATCTGGTTTACAGGTGTGAATATGTGGATTTTGCTAATTAATACTTAGTGGCACTGTTTCTGAGTGAAGGTATAGGGGTGGAAAAGAGAAACATTCTTATCTACACAATGTTATATCAGCTCCTTGGGAAATGAAAACCAGATAATGCATACTTGGGTGATTTTTTTATTGTTGTTTTTACTGGCTATTTTTTTGGTTTGTTTTATTTTACCACCTTCATAATCATAGAATCATAGAATAGTGTGGGTTGGAAAGGACTTTAAGATCACCTAGTTCCACCCCCCTCCCATGACCAGGGACACCTCACACTAAACCATGCCACCCAAGGCTCTGTCCAGCCTGGCCTTGAACACCTCCAGCAATGGAGCATTTACAACTTCCCTGGGCAACCCATTCCAGTGCCTCACCACCCTTACACTAAAGAATTTCTTCCTCATATCCAGGTTAAGTTCCCTTGTTTAAGTTTCAACCCATTACCCCTTGTCCTATCACTACAGTACCTAATGAATTGTCCATCTTCATCATCCCTGTAGCTCC
This sequence comes from Psilopsiagon aymara, assembly GCA_024733675.1. Taxonomy (NCBI): domain Eukaryota; kingdom Metazoa; phylum Chordata; class Aves; order Psittaciformes; family Psittacidae; genus Psilopsiagon; species Psilopsiagon aymara. Next base: position 13,495 of record JANRGW010003561.1, read on the forward strand.
CTTTCAGATACTGGAAGGGTTGTTAGGAGGTCTGCATGTAGCCTTCTCTTCTCCAGGCAGAACAGCCCTAACTTTCTCATCCTATCTTCATACGGAAGGTGCTCCAGTTTCCTGATCAGCTTCGTGACCCTTCCCTGGACTTATTCCAACAGTTTCATGTCTTTTTTTATGGTGAGGACAGCAGAACTGCACACAATACTCCAAGTGAGGTCTCACAAGACCAGAGTAGAGGGGCAGGATCACCTTCCTCGACCTGCTGGTCACACTCCTTTTTATGCAGCCCAGGACATGGTTGGCTTTCTGGGCTGCAAGCACACACTGCCGACTCATGTTCATTTTCTAATCGACCAACACCCCCAATTCCTTCTCCGCATGGCTGCTCTCAATCTCTCCTCTTCCCAACCTGCAGATGTGCCTGGGTTCGCTCTGTCTCAAGTGTAGGACCTTGCACTTGACATGGTTAAACTTCATCAGGTTGGCATCAGCCCATCTCACAAGCATGTCAAGGTCCCTCTGGATGGCATTCCTTCCCTCCTGTGTATCAACTGAACCACACAGCTTGGTGTTATAGGCAAACTTACTGAGGGCACACTCAGTCCCACTGTCCATGTCACCAACAAAGATGTTGAACAAGACCGGTCCCAACATCGATCCCTGAGGGATGTCACTCATTACTGGCCTCCAGCTGGGCACTGAGCCATTGAGCACAGCTCTTTATCTCCCTAGTACCTAGCCAGGAGACAATTTGCTGAATAGAGTTGCAAAGAGGTAGTTTTAAAAAGTGTTTTAGTCATATATGTCAGCACAGCTTTTTGATTTTTAATAAAATTTTCAGCTTACAATCTTAAGCATGTACTTAACTGACGCAACCATGAATGACCACTACTCAGCTGAGTCCCTGTCTTGGTCCATATGCATGTTCTCACTCTGTGTAGCGCACAGAGCTTGATAAGTCCATTTACACTTTCTGCAGGCCGAGAGCGGGGATGGGAACCGTTACCATGGTTACAGCTCCTGCGCTGTAACCCAGTCCTACTGCATATTTTTCTGAGTCTGGTTCCTTCATGAAGAGATGATCTCCCCAAGTCTTTTCTTGTTTTAGTACTCTATTCCTTTGGTAAAAAGTGTTTGACTAGTTTTTTAAAAGAGGACTCATTTTGGAGTTATATGGAAGAATGGGGAAATTGATCACAGAAAGTAGACCAAGAAGGAAATATTGTCTTACATCTTTCCCTTGTTCCTCTGTGATTATTTTAAACTCCTTTATTCTCTCACAGAAAATAAATTAAAATTTGATTTTTGGTTGGTTGGTTGGTTTACTTTCTCTTTCTTTTTTCCTTTTTATTTTCTTTTTCCTCGGTGTTTGTCCTGTAGAACTAATGGAGTATCACTCTCCTACTGCATCTTTGAAAAATGATTTGGAAAAGCCATGCAACTATCTGATAAAAAAAATCTATGCCTTTTAAGTACATCCAAATTAGTTACTTAGGTTTAGTCTACATTCAATTCTGTGAAACAATATCCTTCAGTTTAGTAGTTCTGAAGCTACGGAGAGTGACCTTACACCATTTATGGGATTTATTGCAGTCACCATCATTGCAATCTCCATTCACGTTCCTCAGTCCTCAGAAAGGCAGCCAATTAAGACCATGGAGGCACAAGCATTGCTATTGAATTGGTGAGCTGTGGTATCACCCAAATGTAGAAGTTTGATGTAGAGCAGGCATGAGCACACAGCTGTTAGGTGGTGCATCATCTAGAATACTCTGTAAATAATTAGATTTATATTGTCATCTGGGGGTTATAATTTATGAGAAGTCATGTGATGAATGATCTAACACAAAATTGTGTTACAAATGAAAAATACCAGATTTGATGTCATCTGGCAGTACAATAGTCTAAAGCTTTTTCATGAAGACTTGTACAAGAATGGGTTTACAACAGGTATCATATGACTATAGCATTTTTAATCTTGTACTACTGGCAATAGCTCCAGATTTACCACACCATCTGACTATGATTTGAACAGAATTCTCTTTGTGTAAGTTACTTCTTCAAGTTCTTGCTTGTGCAAAATGTTTCCAGACTGTCTTTCTCTAAGTAGTGATAGTAGAAAGTGTTTCATAGTAGAAAGTGTTCAGTATCAGTTAGGCTTAAGCTTCAAGTGCATTATGAGAGTCCATTTCATAACTCTGGAAGAAAACCTGGCTATGTATGAAGTTATTATTAATTCAACATCCAATTTGAATCAATGGCAATGAAGAGCTATAATGTTTTAAATACAAAAAAAAATCACATTCTTCTGACATTGCTGAGATGTTTTCAGACAAAAAAAAAAGTTATGTTTCTTTTAATTTTATTACTGTTGTCATAGATTTAAGAGGAAGGAGTGATAGGCAGAAAGGGAGGAAAGAACTTGTTTTTTAGTGCATTTGCTTTGAAATAGGATTTGTTTTTCTGGTGTGAGGTGTTCTTGCCCATGGCAGGGGGGTTGGAACTAGATGATCTTAATGTCCTTTCCAACCTAACTATTCTATGATTGTATGATTCTATGAAATCAGAAGCATTAAATCACAGAACAAAAGAAAATATGTAAATGTTAGTATGTGGAGTCCACGTGACTGGTAAAGAAGAGTAGAAGGTAACTTATTGCATCTCCATAGTTGACAAGTGAAAAAGATAGCCATGACATGGAAAGTAAGTAAAAGACAGAGAGCTGCTAATAGTGATCATGCAGAACTGACATTTCTTCTAATGTAACATGCAAAGGACAAGAATACTGAACAACAATAACAAAATAACTTTCTTAGTTATATATTTTGCATTTTCTTTGGGGCTGACACTTTTTCCTTGCTGTCTGAAAACCAATTAGAAGGCAATCTTCAAAATACTGGATTTCCTTGAAGACAAACTAGTACTTATGGCCTTTAAGGAAAGCTTGCACAACCTATTAAAATGTATCTAGAGACAACAATATGAAAGGGGGTGGGGAAAGACATTGACCAATCTATCTTATGTAGTTAAGATACACCTTAATCCAAACACTGTTTTCTAAGTAAGTCACAAATGAAAACAGGACTTGTTCATTAGAAAGCTCAAGCTGAGTTTTTTAGCAACCTCTATCATGATGATATCAGTGCCCCATAATTTGTAATGAATTCTTTTTTTATATCTTATCCCAATGAAGAGAAATGTTATATCCTTTCTGTGTGCATGGAAAAGGGAAGAGCAGAAAAGTCAAAATTTATAACCTTAGTTTTGCTGCCTAAAACTCAGACAACTTCTGGCTTCAATAAGAATCTAAATATCTTGGAATAGCTGACCTGAAACTATTTGCCCAGTATCAAACAGGACATTTATAGTTAAATGGTAAAGACTACATAATCTTTAAAAAAGATCGTTTGCCATAAGGATCTCTACAATCAAAAGTCTACCTGAAGCTGGTGATCCAGACACAGATGTTGTATAGCTCTGATTGTAACACAATCAGACTACACCACCACTATTGAAGCAGGCCCAAGTATTTCAGAGAATGAGAAATTTATTGTCCCAGTAAGTCAGTGAACATGCAAGAAGGATCTTGATTTGCCAACCACATCAAAGAAATTACTTGACTAAGGCAGAAGAAGGGATGTATGATGAATATATGCTCCAGAGTCTGTTTATACACATTAAAGAAAAAAAACATCAGATATAGTGCAAAACCATCAGACCAGAGAAAAAAATCCAGGGCTACCCTTCTGCAAGGGAAGAGTACCACTGCAAACTTAACAGTTTTTTCTTGCTATTTCTTTCTTGCCTATGCAGTGTTTCAGGCTGCAAAGAACTCTAATTCTAATTTGAATGTCTCAGTGAGGATTAGAAATTCCACTTAAGCAGCTAAAAGCTGAGCTTTTGGCTCATGCTGCAATCAGCCTTTGTCTACCTTTCTGTGAATTTGATGCTTGCTGATTTTGGCTAAATTCTCCTCTTTCTAACAGTGTTAAGTTCACTGGGTTTTTTGGGGGGTTTTGTTTGTTTGTTTGTTTGTTTGTTGTTTGTTTGGTTTTTGTTTTTGAATTACCATTTGTCTTTTCTGAAGCAACAGCTGTGAATAAACTTTCCATATACATTATTGCAATTATTTCAAGCCAGATAGGGCCTGAAACAAGGGACCCATAATTTATGCTCTATATCAGATTGCATATTCATTCTATGGACATATTCAATATGTATTTCAGATGATTAGCACAGCTATTAACTGTTTTCCCTCTTCTGAACAAGCTAAATTTTACCCCAGATTAAGTTCTGCTTTACAGCAGATATGTTATGAAATGCTGTAGAGTTGTACCCTCCCTAACTTTTCATCACTGTTCTTGGCAGGATTCAATGCTCAGAAACACTGACTGAAGAAAGAGCTACATAACTGTGAGGCTACCTGGGACGTAGTACAGGACAGAGTCAAGAGAGTTGGCATAACATTTTGGGCCTGTAAGATGAGGGAAAAGCTCCAATGATGAAAAAACATAGGTATTACAACACTGAAAACTGTTCTGTGTTATCATTCTTAAGGTTTTTATATTCTAGAAAGTCTTAAGGAAAGAATTTTAAAAGTTTGCTTCAATCTTGGATAGAGAGAAAGGAGTAAGGATAGAGAAACTTGTGATGTGGGAAGGGCAAATCATAACTAACTCAGTCTCATGAAGAAGATGTTCCACTGACTTATTAATTTGTGTCAGTCAATCACTTCATGACCATTACATTCAATATGAAGTAACGGTTTATGTTAATCCCCCTGAAAACTTTGTTAGCCCCAAATTACTTATGTCTCATCTGCATTTAGTTTGTATGGATCTTTTGAGCCAGATGTTAATCATATGGTTCTATGAAGAAGGTATAAAATTAACAATTACCTGCATTGTTGTAGCCTTTTCAGTCTGGACAGATGCGAGTTGCTATAGAGTGCAGGATCATGTTGAGAAAATGGTACCTCATAGTATCTGCTATAGAGGCTTACTTAAGGCCTTCTGATACAGTAAAAGCACATATTCCTTTGCAATCTGAAAAGCAGTTTTCATTTTCTGGGTATGAAAATAATGCAGCGATTATCTATAACTAATAATCTTTCCTTTCTTTTTTTTTTTTTCCTTAACCAGAAAATGTGAGTGAAACTGAGGAGGGACAGCAGAGAATGAATACAAACATGTATGTCTGTGCAACAAACAATTCCACAAAGCAAACTCAATTCAGAGAAGTAATAGATTGACCTGTTATATGACCTGCTTCAGAAAAAAAACAGACAGGCTGTCAGGTACATATAAAATGAACAGAAAAAAGTAGCTCATTCAAAATGGGAAAGGAAAGTGATTCTATCTGCAGCTCCTAGATAGTTGTCATCACTAATAACTTCCTTCCTTTAAATTTTATTATTAATTTTAAATTCAGTCTATTGGAAAGAACTGAAAAAGTGGTGAGATACTGAATGTTAGAAGGGGTGATGATAATTTCAAGACTAGGTAAGGCAGAGAAATTTCCATAGGAAAAAAAGACAGCAGAAGTCCACAGGACAATAAGTGAACTCAACAAGAATTTTAAAAATCTAAATTTGTATGATTTTAGTAATGAAATCATTTAACAAGATTGAAGTCAAGGACTGCAGAGAAGTCCTTGCATGTATTGCAAAATTTTTTGCATGTGTTTTCAGATTCAAGAAATCACAGCTGTTCTACAGGTTCCCCCTGATTAAAAGATGAGAAAGAGAATAGACTTCACTTCTCACACATTAAATCGCATGTGGAAAGGGAGAGATAATTTGTAAAGTATTTGTGGTACTAATAGCTGTAACCCCTGCCAAGATTGAGAGTGAAACTGAGAAGCTGATAATGTTTTGTAGTTCTCAAAATATATGGATAGAAGCTCATTTTCAAGCCTATTTAAAGTTAGGTGGAAGAAACAAAGAAAAAAAAATTGCTATACTAATGATCACATAGAACTTTTGCACTTTTAGTTGTGTGACTTGATGATTTATCATAATGAAGTAATGATAAATGAGAAGGAAAAGTAGGAAATATAGTAGATAAGTGTCAGCTGCATGGAGCTAGCCCAATAGCTCAGTATGCTAATGAAAAGCTATTTTCATGAGAATTTTAGCTGCCGCTACCAGCATAGCGTTGCTACTTAATAGGTGCTATAAGCACTGAAAACTTTGTTGATGTTTGACATTATTGAAAAATTCTGTTCTAAGAATCTGACATGAAAAAGGTCACTTCCTTACCCTACGAGATAGGAGTGCATGTGGACACTGTACTGCACAGAGATGTTGCTACTGAGCCTTAGCACTGAAGGCTGCTTTACAGCAGTCAGTATTGTTGCACACAAAGCCACACCAGGGTAGTTCAGTCCTAATTACCATGGGATATAGCAAAAGAAGAAAACAAGAATCATGTACAGAGAGACATTGACCTAAATCTGAACTACCTGGTTTTGTGGATCGCTGGACAAGTATGTTTGCATATAAATAACACACACGTTTATGGGTATGTCTATATAAACATACAGAATTACTTGGAGGTTTGGCAATATTTTTCAGGTTAATAAATGCTTCAGATTTTCTGCCTTAAGGAAACAGTGTACAAGTTGATATATAGCTAAATTATCCAAATATAATTAGGCTAATATGTAAATAGCTAAATGTTGACATAAGTAACTATTCTTATGTTAGTACTTGCACAGTACATATTGATCAAGCAGTTCTAAAAATAAGCAAGTTGCTAATTTAATTTCTTCTCTTCTAACATCTTGCTTTTTGACTAGAGTATTCAAACCCTGTTCTTGCATTTTACTGAAGAGGAAGATAATATTATGCGTTGTGGAACAGAGTGATGCTAATGTTGCCTTTAAAGGCTTCAAAATTACGACTTTGTTTATCATATTTCAACACATTTTAAAAGCCGGTTTTATAGGCTGTTCCAGCACATGTGTAAAATAAAGAAATTATAGAATTTAAATGTGATGATGCTGCCAAATTTTCTATGACCAGTTTGGGGAAAATTCATGGTGAATTGCAGAAAACCACCACCTAAGAGTACACAGTGGACCTTACCCTTGTTACTTCCAATCTCAGAATTATGCTGGTCAGCTATATATATCTATGGTGGACTACTATATATTTATAACACAGACTACAGTAACATCTGTATTTCTTAGCCCAGCTTCACTTATTTTTTCCCCAGAGTTGTAAAAAAGCAGGAAAAAATAGTTTTGGAAACCCCTTTCTTTTTCCTTACTCATTCTTTGAGCTCACTTAATATCAGAAGTTCAATGACTGCTGGTGTTTTAATAAACCCAGTATAGGATTTAATAGCAGTAAGCTCTTATGTAAAACAAAGGATAGCCGCTGTTTATGGTATCTGAGCAGTGACGTCACTTATGATTAACTTTTAGGAAAGTGGAAAGTCTGTGCAAGAATTCAGTTTATTTGTCAGTTCCACATAAAATACAGTATTTTAGCTGCTGATAAAAGTTACATTTTGTGTGGGGAAATAGATAATACAAAATATTGTAGCAGACACTAATTAAAATGAACTCCAGAAGTAGCATTTCTCCCATGTCTTATGCCATCATTTTTTGAAAAAATTACTGTATTTGGATAAATTGACAAAGGATCTGGCTCTCTGTGGTCAGATGAAAGACTGAAATGAAATCAGTGTGTTCTTTAATTTTGAACATCACCTGAAACAATCTTCCTGTGTGATATATACAGAAACTGATAATACTATATATTATACTGAGTTTATTTTCTTTTTTTTTTTGTGCAAGTTGAACAGAGATATTTAGATGAGTCCTGCCAGTTGAGATAAGGACCAGCAGAAGGATGCACAAGCAGATGATGTGCTTCTGAAGCGCTTTTGAGTGAAGAATGCTATATCCCCTGACAAAGCAGAAATGAAAGTCACAAGCACCCAATGCAAAAAACTCCCCCAAAAACAAAACAGAAAAGCAAGCCTTTTGTCACTGATCCAGTAATTAACTAATAACTTTTAAACCTTGAGAATTCGGCAAATTTTCTGCAATGCTTTCTATCAAAAACATTCTTTGTCATATTTTTACATCGTATGTCACAACAATATGAATATAACCCAGCACATTTAATTGCCCTTGAAGTGTTACCTTTGGTAATAGAAATTATTTCTACCCTAAGATACTTTTCCCTTGACTTCATTTGGGCTAATGCACATATGACAAAATCCCAGTGTGCCACTCCCTTGAATTACCTTAACATCTGACCTCACACTGCTGTATATTATTAAGAGACATTTTCTGCTGCTGTGCATGTTGCCATACACTGTGTCTATAGTCAGAGTATTTTTATCCCAAAGACTTGAATTTACAAATAAGCTAAAAATGTATGACTTGCATCAGTTAATTTTATAACGCAGTGACCCATTCTACCACTGTGTAATAGCAGGTCCCACTGTGACGATTAAAACAAATCACCCTACAGAATATGCCATTAGATACTTTCATGCCTCATCAGTAACAGAATTGTCTTTTATGATATATTTCAAAAAAAGGTATATAACTTTAGTCTGATTTCCCCAAAGCTCAAAATGATTTATAGCAATCTCCCTTTTTCTCTATTTACTATGAAAATGAAATACAGATAAAATGAAGTAAAAACTTTGATTAAGAATAAAATAGCTGTTGGCCACTAAATAAAACACAAGTGTGTAAATAATTTTGAACCAATAACAATCAAACTAAAATGGAACTAGGCTCCCAGAAATCACTGCGGCTATTATTTCTTGGCTATTCTGAGAAAACTGGAGATAACAAGGAGTAAGTAGAAGAATTAATTCTGCTAGCTTACATAATATGCTGATCATTTTACCTGATATAAGAACCTGTTTTACAATGGATTAGATCTCAGCTCGTCAGGTGATGGTACCACTATAGTCTGAATGGTGGACACTTTTCACCCGCCTAATCTCTAGGAGTGGTGCTGTGCCTACAGCAAAAGTGCTACAAGAGTAGCAGCAGTACTGTCAACTTGACAGCGTCTTGTAAGAGGGGTTAAACTATTTCCCTTCCAGATCTTCGCATTCTCACTGATGGGAGCACTAGGAATTAAAGCATTGTATATGAACAATGTTTTCATTTGTATATTTTAGTCAGTTGCTTCCAAACTCTTTTTCCGTTCGCGAGTGAGTAGGACACTTATGAGTGGGATTCAATGCATTAACTTTATACATCTGCAGTGCAGACATCTACATCTGAACTAGTCACTTGAGACTAACTTTGTAGGCAACAGAGAGATATAAACTTTTTTAAAGGGAGATTCAGATGACCTATTTGAATCACTTGGTAGCAGGGCATCCATTAAAATAACCAGTTCGTGATTAGATGAGTACATTTAGGTGTCCATGCTTGGTCAGATGAATTCCCTAGAGAGTTAAAGACCTATATATAGGTGCTTTTGTAAATTGTTCAGTGGAGGGATGTTTTGCTCCCCTGCACCCTGTAACTTGCAAACTCAGACTGTGCACTGTACATTCTGGCTTTTTCTGTTCACCTGAAAACCATAGCATCCCAGTAAGTAATCATGTACTTCCTCACTAGAATGATTCCTGGATTGAGCCAAGTATAGGTTTGCCTGTTGTCTTCACAGGACAATACTGAAGCCTGGCAGCAATTTCCTGGTCTGACTCTACTGTTCCATGAGATGGTTCCTAAAACCCATGCCATTTACAAATGGGCAAGTACAGGCTGGAGTCACACTCATAGTTCTACACTCTGGATGCTCTTGCCTTGAGCATGAAACATGCAAGCCATGAACTCCCAGGGCATATCCCTTCCAACTCTTGGCCCTGGCTCATTTGTCTCACACAGAGCTCATCTGCCTACTGTCCTACAAAAGTGACCTCTCTTGCTCTCACCACTGCTCTCCAATACAGGAGCTTTTCCCTCCTAGGAAAACAGAAGGCCAGAACCAAGATAAATATATTAGCTGTTAGTCGGAGGTAGCAAATCACATAACCCACAACCAATTTCAGTACCTGTTTCCTCTGTGACAACTCTACTATATATGACAGGTCACCTAAAAATACCCTTCCACAGAAGAAAAAGTCATTACAGTCTTTGTCTGTAATTAGCTTTCTCCGTTGGTTTGTATTTCCTTGTCTTTCTGCATACAAAGCACGACAGGCCAAGCTGTGAGGACTGAAAGTAAAGTAACTCAGAAGTGTGACACTTTTCCCCTTTCACATCTGTGAACCTCTTGCTTTTCCTAAAAAAAGCAAAGTCACAGGTAGTCTAATGCTGCCAATGACCTAACTAATAGCAGGATTTATATTTCTGTAACTTTGGATTAATTCATTTAATTCTTTCTAAAACTCATATTCTCACTGCAGATAAGCCATCAGAGTGCTTAACGGATATTAAAAGTAGAAATCAAGTACAGAATAGCGTGTTCATTAGACAACACTTTTTCCAAATGTGGAAGCTGAGCACCAGATGCCGTTTTGCATAATAAAAGCAGGCAATGATTAGCCCTTAAAGGTCTGTGATCTCTGAATAATAACCCATTTTTCAACCTTGTCTGTTATTTTTCTCTCTTACCCTAAGCTTTCAGCTTTAGGACTAGTGCATTTTAATAATCACATAAACCAAATGCGACTTGTAATTCCTAATGTTGTTTAAAAATTAGCTGTGTTTTTTCCAGAATTTATTCAAAAGGGAAAAAAATCCTGAAGTGAACAACAATTTATAGAAATAATGAAAGCTTGGGGCACACTAAAAAAAAATAGGAGTAATGTCTCTAAGTGAAAAGAAAACATTTGGATGTTGAGCCACCCCAGCTGGTATAAATCCAGAAGGAGTTAAAAATACACAATCCAGTGTCAGGCTCTCCCGACGCCAAATTCTGCTTTTTGAGCTCCAGGGAAGACAAATGGAGAACCCAGTTCCTTATCACGGGGGAAGATGCTTTAATCCTTATCCACCCTGAGCTCAAAAAGAGGAGTTTGGACATATGGGCTACTGATTTCTTTGAAGAATGGTGGCTTTCTAATCTGTTTCATCAGCTTTGAGTTTGGAAGTGGGGAATAGCAGACATGGTATGATCAAATGTGGATGATTTGGCTTTTAGCCCTTCTATCAGCTTCTGAACCTTCCCAGGTCCATCTGCTGTTCATGGATGATCCTCCCACAGCAGACCTCTCTTTGACCCTTCTGTATAACGACAAAAATGATGCTCCCACCATAGGTGGGTAAATGGCACCTGTCTTCAAAAAGAGCAAAGAGGTAGAGTGCAAGGGAAAATTGTCACAGAGGTAAAAAAAAAACGATAAAAACCAAACCAACCTGCAGGACTTCAAAGTTGCTGGGATACCTCTGTGCAGAGCTTTGATTTTAGGGTCAATATGCTGTCTTGTTTGCAATTTCTAATGAGCACTGCTCATTTCAGGCTGATGTCATGCAAGTTGGACATGGTACAAACAAAGCAAAATGAAAACTCATGGCCCAGGAGGACCTTATTACGTTATCCTTTCAGGCTTCTGCATCACAAGAACTAAAGGCTCAGCGCAATTTTGGACAAATAGAAACAAACTGATGCAACAGATTTGGTAAAATTATTTGAAAGGCAATATATTTTTTTTTGTTTCAGTGACAGTTATCTGTAGTCTGTTGTGTCTGCAAGCTGGTGGCAAGACACTAGAACAAACTTGACAGCCTGTCTTGCACCTGGAATGAAATATTTCTGTGCTTCATATTATTACAGCCAAGGCTGAAAGCGGAAAACCTCCTGTGATTCAGATGATAACTTCCATGTGAGGTCAATAGGGTTGTAAAGATAATAGGGGTTGTAATAGCATTTTAATGTCTGATGGTCCTTTCTTGCAAATATTTTGTGTATGTGTATGTGTGTATAAATATATGTACAATAAATATATAAATGAAATGTAAATCCAGGGTGGATAACTTGAGAATAAAGTCACCTTTGCAGGAGAAAATTTAGCAAAAATATGTTTTATAAAGAAATCTCTTTATTATGCCACATTGTTTTGCTATTCCTTTCCTTGGGATGGCTTATTCTCAAGGTACTGTAGTATGATAATTAACTGAAGTCCCAGTTTTCAGCTGACATTGCTGAATTTCTTCATACAGTGTTTTCCCTCTAAAAGACCTTTCTAGTACCTTTGTTTCTGCAGCACACAAAGTTTTATATTCTTTTGAACTTGTGACTAGACACTACGGCCTGCGATGAAAATATTTCAGATATTAGTAAATGTTGTGATTGAAAGAGGTAAATCAGGACAGCAAAACATAATTATTAGTTTATTACCACTGTCTGTAAATTACGCAGTTTCAGAGATATTCTTGTAAATAACTAATGGCAATCCTCTACCAGAATAAATTACAATTATACCTGATCTTGGTGTAAATCACAGTGAAAAAGTATGGAAAGGAAGACAGTAGCAGGGTACAAGCCCTAAACAATTTATTATTTTGTGCTTAATGTCACAGAATTAGTTCTTTTCTTTTGTTTGTTGGGTTTCTTTCATTCCATGTAAAAGCTTTTGTTTTGGCAGGTAGCACCAGGTGGCACTGTTACATAATCATCTACATTCCATGCTCGTTTTGGCTCTTTTTCAGCAGAACCAGGTTCCAGTGTTGGGAAAACAGGCTTCAATAGGTGGAGTGGATGCTAGGCACCATGGGAGGAAAAGCTGAGGTAGGAGAAAGGGAATCTTACTTTTCACCCATTCATTACAATTTTTATACTGACTTAGTGTATTGTGCAGATTTACCCCCAGGCAATAATAGGAAAGCCAAAGTTTCCATGAAGTTGCATTTCCAATATGGTTTTTGTAAATTGCCCTGTTCAAGGACTTGTGCATGGCTAAATAAAATGGGATTTACTTAGCATTTACTCAGTTACCTCGTCACAGTATTCTTCATTAACAGTCAATTTTTCCAAAGCACTGTGAATTTGATAGTACTTGACAGAAAGATGAAAATGGAATACAGGTATAGAAAGGACCAGCCACAATGGGATTATGAGATTAATCCTGTCAGTTGGAGTCATGTGAGTACCACACTTATTTGTGGTACTGGGTACTGTGACACTGAGTGCTTTCAGCTTCGTATTTCTGAGGATTGCCACAGTTTAGGTTTTGCCACTTGAACTCACATCACTTTAAACACAGGATCCAGTCAGTAAAACTAATTAAAACATATTTTTAAAAAGTTCTATGCAAATAACCACTTTCCTAATGTTAGAAAAAAACAGGGCACAAAGTAAAAGTAAAAGATATCTACTCATATGTACCTCTCCCACAAGTATAGCAAGAAAAGCTGCTCTGCCTTTCCATTATCTGTTTCCATCTTAGAGAGGACCCCAGTCTAGAAAAGCAGATCTATCTTTATATTCTGGGGTTTGAATTTGTTGGGGTTTTTTTCCCCTTCTCTTTTTTTTTTTTTCCTTTCTTTTCCTTTTTAATGTTCACTGCAGGCAGTTATATTTTTATGTTGTCTTTGGAGACATTAGTTCCGTCACTACTGTCTACATCCAATCTTTGACTCCTAACTGCCCAGATCTATCAGCAAATCATGAAGGTTAAATAACCTTTTAACCTCATGCCAAGTATTTCAAAACCTGTGTTGAGTCTTTAGGTCTTCTCACATGCAGAACTTTGCATTTCATTAAATACCTACAACTTGGCATTATAAGTTATGCAGCTGTGGATTTTATCCATGCACTGTTGGTTCTTGAGATCATACATTGTAATTTTTATTGTTTTTACTTGGTAATGACTTTGGGGTGCCAAGGTTAACTGTGGTGTTGGTTAGACTATTACAAGAACTCTATGCCTGAAATGTAGAAAGAGGTATGTTGTCTGCCATGTACCCATATACTCTGTACATGCTTTAATAAAACCTTGTAAAATTTTGGAACATTTGCCTTGCAATTCCCATTTTTTCATGAAATATTAGAATAACTAATAGTGAATATAGGAAGTAACACAAGACAAGTAAGAAAATGACATGACATGTTGCTTGGGTCAATTGCTTTACCAAAATGATGTCTCAGGAAAGGGGAGGGTGGAGGTAGTTTAGCTAATTGCCAAGGTGGATACAGGGCAATGATGATTAAATTAACAAAATGTAGGAAAACTAGGTTTGGTATAATTTGTCCCCCTTTCCTTTATTACGTGAAATTTATCAGCTTTATTGGAAATGATCTAAGAATGAAAGGGCTACTCAAGCCAGAGAAAATACAGACAGCCAGTGGAACAGGATCACTTTTCGTTTCCGTCAGTAGAACTGAGGTTTGGCTCTACTGAACTCCAAATTTACAACCACCTTATCAAAGCCTAGAATTTGAGGTAGTGGGGCAAGTCTGAGTATAGATAATGGTTGCAAGAAAAAGTATAGTGTTTAAAATACCTTCTAGTTGCTTATAACAGACTCTCTGACTGAGTTTATTGATTTGAAGGCAAAGCCAGTGGAAAAAAAACACATGCCAGCCAGAAACAATGATGGAGGTAAATTAGGGAACACACAAACACAAAAAAAATGGGGCGGGGAGAGTTAAATCACAGTTAACGATTCTAGGAACAATCCCATTCCAAGAAACTGAATACCTCATATTCCTTCCTCTGGCTTCTGACCAAGGTTTCTGAGAACTTGTCAACTTGTCAAACATAATCACCCCATTAAAACGTAAACAGACATCATCACTGTTTGCCACAATGGAAAAATATTGATATCATTGAAAGTATCTTTTCTAATTTCCATCATAGAAATGCAACCAAAAAAAAAAAAAAAAAAAGGAGTGAAATAATATTGAAGCTATTCAATCTTCTATGCTTTTGCCTAAAGCTTAAGTTCATTTTATGAACTTTCATTTGTCAATACTTTGATTAATTTGATCAGGGTGCAGGAAGTTTAGATTTGCATGTAAATTCATTAGAAGTTGTAACAAATAAAAGAACAGATTAATATCAGAATTTTCACTTTTCAGAATGAGCGTATGATGCAGAGTTATTCAGCCTGCTTCAGCAGAGTTAAGCAGGTGCATGATGGGACCCATGGGTAGCTGTCCTTGATCACTCTGCTGATTTGTCCTTTCCTGATATATCTCCAGTCAGGCATAATGGCCAAACATGTGGGATAAAATGCTATTTCTTTTTGATCCTGAGTCTGCTGGCCTATCTCCTGGATCATATCGTGGAAGCTATTATATACTATTACTATAATACTCTTGAAAGTATTGAGTCACTGGGAGAGAAAACTGCACTGGAAGTGGTTGCACTGGCAAGTGTCAGTACTCAAGAGGAAGAATAACCATTTCCTGCAGTACCTGTTACTCCTTAGAGGTCTCTCAACCATGCTTAGCACATAATATCTAACAAGATTAGAACCTCAGGTGGTATGGCTTCAGGCAAAGGAGAAATTCAGTTACCTGTCAGTAGTAATAATAGATGAGTGAAACCACCACAAAACTGTCTCTGTCTTTCCCCTGGATTACTGCTGTTTAAAGATGCCCTTATTGAGCAGTTATTCCCTCTATCTACTGGTGAAATAAGAAGTTAATGTTGTGCAAAGAAAAAGTAAACATTAAATCTGTTTCATGGGTTGACTAAGTTTCTTTGACTATTCTTATGACATTTTTACTTTTTTGTTTGCCCTCCTTTAAATGGAGCTATAAAAAAGGAACCATTTCCAATGTCATTAAAAGGTATGCAGTGCTCAAGTGCACTCTTTACTTTTCTTTTGAGTAGCTTCCATCTTGTGAAGTAAATTAAAGATTTCACCTGAACCATAGAAATGGTTTACTCCAGCTCCCACTGACATCAGTCTCATTATCTTCAAGTATTCTTACATCAAAATCTATTTCCTTTTAATGGAAACTGTAGACTACATAATTTGTTGCAGTTGTGCTGAAAGGCTACAGCTAAACCCTCTTGCTTAATGTCCTACACCACCGTTTTCCAAGAAAATTCATATAATGAAAGGAACCTAGATACCTGTATTAATATTATACATTTTAACCTCCATTTGCACTGTGTTTTCAGATTAAATTGCTTTTGGTTTTCCTGGGTAAATCCTCTCAGGATGTTCTGATTTTTACCCAATTGGCTGCAAAATATATTCTTTTCCATCAAATAGATTGGGGTTTTTATCTGGAATAAGAATAATAGAAAACAGATTTTCTCCTGTAGATGGCTCAATTATCTTAACAAGAAAAATCAGATCCTCCAATACTTTAGAATGATAGATTTTTCATGCTCTAGAGTTCTTTGTAAATTTTTGGTTTTGTTATACGCTTTTGTTGTTATGGCCTTATGATTGTTACAGTACATTTAAAAACCTTTGAAATGAAAGTTGATTTGCAAAAACAAGGGAGAAATATTTCAAGTCAGAGAACCATTTAACATGCCCCTACAGGAGGTGAAATGATTCCTCCAGGTGGAATTTGACACATATCCAGTCAAGTTTTCAAATGGTAAATCTGGTGACTTGCATAGCAAATACACAAAGATAAATAGAGCACATCTTTGATGTAAGCCTTAGAAAAAAAAAAAAAAAAACAGATTGTGGACCACTTAACCAGATGCCACAGGGTTTATGTAGTGCCTTTGTAATCTTGTTTTTTGTAACTGCTGCATCTATTAAAATGGAACAGAGGCCAGAATGCTTGTAAATGAGAACATCATCTTCTCGACACAGCCTTGCTTTTGGAAGCTTTCCACTTGCTTATTAGCAAGTGATATCCCTCAGTCATAAGTACATTAACATTTTAGCAAGTTGCTGGGTCTTTTAAATTTCAGTTTAAAAGCTCATTCTTTTGCTTTCTGGTTGGATCTTAGCTAGATATTTACATTATTTCTTCTCCTTGCACTATACAGTAAATTTTGTGATTCTGAAACCTTAAGTCAGGTGTAACAATGTGGGTCCTTTGTACTGCATTTTGATGGTAGAACTTCTCTCCTAATAGTATTAGATAAATATATGTAAGCAATTCTGCAGTTCTGTCAAGATTCAGACCAACATTGCAGTAAGTAGGTGTGCTGTGCAAAGCCTTGGCTAAAGCACAGCTTTAAATGTGCTGGATTGTGTCAAAACAGTTTTTGAACTGTGTTAAACTGATTTATACAAGCTAGCAGAGTTTTATAACACACCTGGTTTTGTTTGTTGGGCATATGTGTTAATTCTCCCATTTCTGCTTAGGATAAGCAATAACCTTACTCACAGTCAGTATTCATGAACTATAGAGTGATTCAATGTCAATAGGAGTACTGGATGCGCAGACACTTTCAAATACTAGTAATAAAAATTGCAATTTTAAGTATATCTCTAAAAGAGAAGCACAGAATAAACTATTCTGGGTGCACATGAGGATATATCTATTCATGCATTTTGTTTCTGGCCTGCCCTAACCTTCAGATTGTTTCAAGCCCTGTCCTTTGGGTGAGCTCAGCACGATGACGCAGTATTCATTCATTAGTTTTCAGGTATTACCTACTATCAGTGTAAAATATACAGGAAAAGAGGTGCTTTATATACATTTCTGCACATACCTGTTTACTTATGTACCCAGGCATATAGTCTAAGGCATAACATCTCTCCAGAGATTCTTCCATGCAAGCTAGTATTTTTAAAAATATACAGAAGATTTGCATTATTCATTCATAGAAATACCTTCCGTGGTGGGTTGACATTGGCTGGCTGTTAGATGCCCACCCAGTCACTCTCTCACTGTGACTCCTCAACATGACAGGAGGAAAAAATAAGGTAGAAAATCTCACGGGTCGGGATCAAGACAAGGGGATCACTGACCAATTGCGTCATGGTCAAACAGGACTCAACCTGAGGAAAATTGATTTAATTTATTGTCTATTAAAATAGATATAGTGAGAGACAAAGACCAATTAAAACACCACCTTCCTCCCTTTTTTCCCTCAAGGCTCAACTTTATTCCTTCATTCCTGACTCCTTTACTCCTGCCCAGAGCAGTGAAGGCAGATATATTCACAGCGCTGCCACTGTCTTGTGCGAGAGTCTCAGCCATGCCCTGAGGTGGGTTTGTTGAAGGCAGCTGGTAATGGCTGTTGGTGGCGGGTGCACCTGCGCCCAGTCACCCGCAAATATAAAATAGTGTTGTCATTTTTGCTTCTGATATTAAGTCCAGCCCCTCCCAAAAACTTTCTGTGAAAGAAGGTTGTTTAAATACATGTATATATCTCCTAAAATTTAGTCCATTTAGGTTTGGAAAACTCAACACACGCAAAACCTGTGGAAAGGTTGTTAGTTTTGTATGCAGCTTATAGAACTGAGTAAAAGTTCATCTGATCACAGTGGAGAATTTCCAGCAATTATTTGCATCTTGTAAAATGTTTGTCAGTCTTTATGGCTAAGCAAAGTCTGTCTTCAGCTGTACTCCTTTCATAGGCAAGTTTATGAGCAATTCTAATTTATTAATTCCAATTATTTTCATAGTTCTGATGGCATGAATACTCCTTTTCAGAAGCCTGATATAGTGTCTGGATGCATATGATCTGTAAAATGTTTTTCTCTGAAAAACTGCAATTGTTTTTTAATTCATAACCACAAAATGTGATTAAGTAGTTGTCGTGGTTTAAGCCATAAATCAGCCACGCAGTTTGTTCATTCACTTCCCCCTTTTTCTTCCCTCTGCTCCTGAAGGAATGGGAAGGAGAATCAAAAGAATGCAACTCCCACAGGTTGAGATAAGAACACTTTAATAACTAAGGTATAACACAAA